>LPNX010877986.1:3190-43765 GCA_001517045.1 Pseudotsuga menziesii
GACTTTTCTATCAGCGAAAGAGAGTTAGAACTGAGAATTTTAGTCAGTTTAAGAGCGAAGCACAAAAATTTATAGAGTGCTGTTTAGAAGTTAAATGAAAATTGTCACAGACATACTATGATATTTGAAGATACAAAAGTCAGATCCTAGGCTTCATTTATTAATTTTGCTGATGATCTTTGAAAATTGAATATCATAAATATAGTTGAAAAGTTGAAAAAAAGCCACATCAATAAGGATTATATCAGATTCATAAAAAAAATTAAAATTAATAGAATATAGTGTAGCAGTCATACAAGCGGATACTTTCACAGAGGTAATCCATCAAAAGAAAGGTAAGGGAATTGTATTTGTTGATTGAGGAGGCCACATATAAATGACAGAGAGTTAGAACTAACAATTTTAGTCAATTTAAGAGCGAAGCACAAAAATTTATAGAGTGTTGTATAGAAGTTAAAATGAAAATTGTCACAGACGTACTATGATATTTGAAGATACAGAAGTCCGATCCTAGGCTTCATCTAATAATTTTGCTGATGATCTTTGAAAATTGAATATCATAAATATGGTTAAAAAGTTAGAAGAAAAGCCAAAAAAATCCACATCAATAAGGATTATATCAGATTCATAAAAAAAAAAAAAATTAATAGAATATAGCGTAGCAGTCATACAAGCAGATATTTTCACAGAGGTAATCCATCAAAAAAAAGGTAAGGGAATTGTGTCTGTTGATTGAGAAGGCCACATATAAATGACAGAGAGAACTGACAATTTTAGTCAGTTTAAGAGCGAAGCACAAAAATTTATAGAGTGCTGTTTAGAAGTTAAAATGAAAATTGTCACAGACGTACTATTATATTTTTAGATACAGAAGTCATATCCTAGGATTCATCTATTAATTTTGCTGATGATCTTTGAAAATTGAATATCATAAATATAGTTAAAAAGTTAGAAAAAAATCCCAAAAAAGCCACATCAATAAGGATTATATCAGATTCATAAAAAAAATTAAAATTAATAGAGAATAGCGTAGCAGTCATACAAGCGGATATTTTCACAGAGCTAATTCATCGAAAAAAAAGCCACATCAATAAGGATCATTATCTGGAGATATGCAACATAAACCACGATATTTACTTAGATACATAACTGGTTGAAATACAGAGCCAAAAACACTGTACAAACTAGAATTATATATCTATATCAACGACCGAAGGGAAAAAATGGTATAAAGTACTCGGTGGGGGTAAAACCTATAAAGACCCAGTTCTCGGTCTATGGCCAAAATAAAAACAACATCATCTTTAAAATACAGTATTCCATATCTAATGGTTGTAGGGCTTAAACCCGAAGTCAAAACTGAATCAGATTCATAAAAAAAAAAAAATTAATAGAATATAGCGTAGCAGTCATACAAGCGGATATTTTCACAGAGCTAATCCATTGAAAGAAAGGTAAGGGAATTGTGTGTGTTGATTGAGGAGGCCACATATAAATGAAAAAGGAAGTGATCTCATAATAAAAAAAGGGATGTAATAAATATTTTTTTACACTTTATCATGGACTATATCAGCTTTTTTATACAGGAGTAATTCAAAATGATGTAACTCATAATTTCTGAGCATAAACTATATATTTTTTTCATTTCTAAAATTAGAAGAGGGGCAGATGGGTAGTGTATTTACCTTAGCCGCAGCAATGGGAAACAGAAGGCCGACCGGAAGCAGCAACCAATGCGGAACAAAACCAATGTCACTGCCACCACGACCGCAGCAGCTAAAACAGCGAAACAGCTACCAAGAAAAATAGCCACCAGTAGAGAACAGAGGGAAAAAGTCACAGCCACCAGCCGAGACAGAGGAGAGCACAAACGTGACAGGCACCAACGGAGACAAATCGGAACGAAAACGTCTCAGCCCAACAGGGATGAACAGAGCGCATATATCAGGGAAACCGCCCGAGCCAGCACAACGCAGAAACGCCACAGCAGACGGTAAAAGCACCGGCACCAACCCGAGAACAGAGCCGCCCGAGCCTAAATGAACAACCACCACAGCAACCCGAGCAAGAACACAGGAAAAAAGATCACAGTCTCGACCACCAGCGTACAAACGGAGCACATCCAATAACATCGATCAAACGGAGCACCACAAACATAATCCTCATCCAACGTAAAGCCAAACCATGATCAACATGCCCCTGCAAATAACATGCCCCTGCCAACCAAATCATCATCATCGCGGGCGTAGAAAACGTTTAACAGTAATCTTCCGTTTGTATATATAGAAACTTCTTTCGGCCGAAGAATTATTCGGCCGAAAGTTTTTTCGGCCGAATAATTCTTCAGCCAAAAGTTTGTTCGGCCGAATAATTCTTCGGCCGAAAAATTAATCAGACCAACGGTCCTAGCCGGACGTGATTTTCCCGGCAAACTATGCAAGCCGTTTAGTACGAGGTACAGCGTTAACTTTTATCTTTCGGCCAAAAAAACAAATATTTGACCGAAAAGTTTTACATTATTTCGGCCGAAAATATTATTAGTTCGGCTGAAATATTCTAGAATATGATTTCAGAAGCGCATTTGTCACGGAATAGACACCCAACTTCATGATTTCACCCCCCTTTGACATTGCAATTAATAATTCTTAAGGATTTCTGCTCTAATATGGGTATTCCTATTAACATTGAAAAAAAAGTCATGATTGTCAAATATAAGAAGGCCACTTATGCTAATTTCATATATGAAAATAGAAACTTGGAGGAAGCGAGTTCATACAAATACCTTGGAATTCATATCCATCACAATCTCAACCGGAACTATAGCATTGAGATGGATTAATCGAGGGTGGAAAGAATATTTTGGTCTTGAAAACAATTGCAAATCAATTGACCTTGTAATGTAGAATAACAAGAAGTTCCTCTTTGAAAATATTGTCACCCCCATTATCTTGTACGAGTATGAAATTTGGGGTTGTGACATCTCTAGAGGATCTTGGAGAAAAAATGAGCAAATCCATAAGCATTATATAACTTATAACCTCAAATTTAAAATCAATGCGCCCTATCATATTATCCTCATAGAATTGGGGATTTCCCCCATCGAGTCCATGGATATGACTAGGTACTTGATATACAAGCACAAGATAAATAACATGTGAGACAAAAGAGTCCCTAAAATTTATTTAAAATCTTGTCCAAACCACATACGAATCGAATTAGGTTTCCATAAAGATGCCCTCACTTAGTTAGACCAATAGGGAATTCACAAAAATGACACTTTGCAAAATATTGATAATATTACACTATAAGTTTAAAGATAATATGAGGTGCAATAAAACTTTATTAAGAGCACCCTAGCGTGGATGACAATTGGGTGCACTATTATAGGTTGCGACATTTTGTAATAGAATATAGTTTTTAATAAAAATAAATAAATAAAATAGATTTATGCTTTTAATTGTCCAATATGATCACACCAACACCACTAAGAAAATAGTGTATCAAGATGCTAATTTTATTTTAGAAATTTCTATGATGCACTTGAAACATAGTAATGCATCTCTACCTCTTCCTGTTAAGTACAGTGAAATAGTGTAAAACTAAAATACCAAACTATAATTTCCTTTTTACATTTCTTTGAGTACTTTCGAACTTACAAGAACATGTGCTTACCATCTATCACTATTATAGTGGTGGTTGAAAAATTAACAAAGTCATCCCACTTGGTTTATTTATAGTCAACCTTTAAAGCAACTAAGATTGTACAGTTGTATATGAAGGAAATTTCCAGATTGAATGGCATTCCTAAGGCCATAGTTTCATATCCAGACTCAATGTTCAATTTGAACTTTTGGAAGGGTTTGTTTAGAGAATTAGGAACCAATAATAACCTTAGCACAACCTATCATCTACAAACATATAGATAGACTGAGTGGGTGAATCAAGTTAGTAAGGATATTCTCTAAATGCACATAATGAACAAGCCCAATAAGTGGGAAGATTATTTATATTTAGTGGAATTTTCCTATAACAATGGTTACCAAGCATCGTTGAAGATGAGTCCATTTGAAGCTCTCCTTCACATGACATCATCATCACATTTTTTCAGGTATTTCTTGTTTTTGGGGGAGTGGGGTTCGTCAAAATTATGTCGAGTGGGTACTCATTGGATGCAAAATTTAATTCTGCATCCAATGAGCTCTCCCGATCGAAATTTGAGTAAAAACACGAGGAGATACGTCGAAAATACAAACAAAAAAGTAGTATTTTTTTTTTCTTCCTCCAAAATTAATAAATATTATTTTATTATTTTAACTATATTTTATTAAAAAAAAATTAGGAGGCCCATTTTGATTTGAAATTTCATCTAATGATAGGTTGATTGTTGGGATAGAAATGCTTAAAGTGATGGAACAAAAGGTAACCAAGATAAAACATAATTTGAAAATTGCACAGGGTAGGAAGAGAGATATGTAGACAAATTCAGAGTGCATAGTGAGTTTAAAATTGGAGATAAAGTATTTTTGAAGGTGAAAGGAAGGAGAAGTTAATTGCGGTTAGGTAGATGCAATAAGTTGGATGCTAGATTCAGTGGATTGTTTAAATTCCAAAGAAGAATCAGGTCAGTTTCTTATGAACTTGTTATTCCTCCTTTGGTTAAAATACATAAATTTTTCCATGTTTCATTTTGAAAAACTTTGTGTAACTCTAATAATGTTCGTGATTGGTATGTGATACATGTGGAACTTGAAGGGGAAATCTAAGTGTAGTTAGTATTCATACTGGACAAACGAACCAAAACTATTAGGAATATATCCATAGATTAGGTAAAGGTCCAATCGACCTATTATAGACCCGAAGAAACAACCTAGGAGTTGGAATATAAGATGCAAGAAGAGTATCCCCGCATTTAGAAGACAAATCTATGTAATTAAATTTTGAAAATTTTGTATAAATTTTAGACATTAAAAACACTAGGATGGTGTAGATTTTAAGGGGGAGGGGAGTTTAGCACCCCTAGTTTGTCCCTAATTTAAAATGTATTGATGTAATTATGCAATGTTATATGAGTTCCTAAGTGGTGAAACTGAAGGTAGAAATTTTAAATTTTAATATAGAATCCTAAGTTGGTCATGCCTGAGTCAAAATGTTAGATGAAGAGGGACTCATGTATTCACCCATGACAATGGGGTGGTTGTAATAGGTTAGGGGATAATTTATGACCCTGATTAACTTTGCATACAAAAATAAAACCTTTTTTTACCTTTTCTATTAAGCCTTAATATCCTTGCTTAACCTTAAAGACATGTTTATAAGTTAAAAGGTGGATAAGTGGAGATTAGTGGAAGTTTTGGAAAGTATTGCATGAATGTGAAAGGTCTATGCAAGGTTGGTGGAATCAATATTGGGGGAAGGAGGCCCAATCTTATGGGAGATTGTATGTAGAATGGTGTACGTTGTATGGGGGATTCAATATGTTGAATGCTTAAGGTTGTACGATGTATGCAATACAGGGGAAGGAATGTGCAGCAAGAGAAAAATGCCCATGACATGCCATGAGAATAAGAGAAGAATGTTGAAGTCAGATGATGAATCATTTTGATGAGCAGAAGAGAATTTTTCGAAGCAACTCAAGACGATAATCATTTCATGTGACTGAGTTTTACAAATAAATTCACTCAACTACACAAGACGTGATGAAGCACCATGTAGAAGCAGATTTATTGGTTGAACATGGTTGCATACTGTATAGTGAAATAAGTTTGGAGTGCAGTGCACTATAGCTAGATCATTCGGTTTGTAGCCAATCCTTTAGCTAGTTGTAAACTCTAGTGGATAGGAAACAATTCTAGATATGAGTTGAATTACCAATTTTGATTGTGTACAATGGTAGTGGGTGGGTGTTAATGATGTGAACCCAAGCCTAACTTGCAAGCCTCTTAGTTGATATTATTCCATTTTTTCTTGTTCCTCTGGTTACACTAGTGAAGTGGCAATGATGCATGAAGTAAACTTAGTGGAATTGTAGGCATAGAGGGAAATGAAGTTTATCACTGTTGTGCCAGTAAAATGATGTTGAGCTAATGGATTGCACAAATTGACATGGATTTGGTGAAATCCAGTAAATCCTAATTGTCAAAGTGTTGAATCCCTAAGAGAATTTGGAATGGTGAGAATTATGTGGTGAATGCACGATATCTATATTGAGGTGGGTCTCTAAGTGTTGAAATAATACATGAGGGGTAGAGACCTATGGTTAGGTAGAGCATGGCTGCCACAAAGCTAGTTTCCACACAATTTAATCTCAAATAAGTGTACAAAACACGTTGTAAAAATATAAATGAATGTAGTGTTTTTTGGTTATTTAGCAATTGTCTGCAAGGTCATGTTAAATTCTTATTCATTGAATGACCAATTTGTTTGATAGTTATAATATTTTTTATTAGTAGATTTTAATTTTCTTGGTCCATAGTGGTCAATCAAATGTGGTTAATTGATTTATGCCTTAGTTGTACATTGGCAGAAAATACAAAGGGTTGGATATTGTTTGTTTCTTGTATTAATGACATCACGTGAATCATACCCTAGTTGGACATTGGAAGGAAAGCCAATGGGTTCTAATATTTTTGTTTGTTTTCTATCTGAATGAATTAACCTTGTTGGGAATTGGAATCTAATCCAATAGGATCCATAGGTTGTGATTTTTTTTCTACATGAATGCCATTCCAGTTTCATAGCTTTTTAAGCAAAGTGTAAAATAATGTAATGGTTATATGTATGTGTTGGGTACTATATATCGTTTTTATGTTTGGGTTAAATGGATTTAGTCTTAGTACTATAGGATAAAATAAGTGTTCCTTAGTGATCATGTTCATACCTTGGTTAAATTGAGGATTGTTTAGCTTGTCCAATTGTCAATGCTTACCCCATAGTATGTAATTGTTATAGCTTTAACAATTGTTAAGCTTTTTTTACTATGCTTGGTTGAATTTTTGTATCCATTTAATGGAATGGATTTTTGCGTTTGAGAGGTTAACTCATTTATTAAAGTATTTTTGTGAGTTAGATTAAGACTGTTAAGTCAATCTAGTTCTCAAACCCATGAAGGAAGCCATCACTTGAAAGGGACAGGTTTAATGCTTGGGAAAACCTATTATTTGTTGGTTTAGTGGTGGAGTTTTTTTCCTTGGTTTTATTTTTGTTACCCTCTTTTGTTTGTGTGAGTCTATGAGCTTGACATGTCTCTTGGTGGGTGACAATTCTAGTTCCAATTCATGGTGGAATTTCCTATCTACCTCTCTATTTCTCTTGTTTTAGTTGTTTATTCGAGAAATAACTAAATGTTGATCTGTTAATCGGAGTAATTGGGACCACTGATTACCATTCCTACGAGTAATCATGATCGTCGATTATAGTACCAATGACTCAGTGACGAATCTCAGCTGTTAACATGTCGACATCAAAAATCAGAAGTTGGGAGTGCTTTTTGTGATGTTTGGTTGTTAGTGTCGACTCCCAACTTTTGACATCCAGACGTCAAGGATTGGAAGTCGAGAGTGTTCATGATAATTTTTTGTATACGGTGCCGAATCCCAACTCCCGACATCTAGACATTGAGAATGAGGAATCAGAAGTTGCAAGTGGCTTATGTTTTTCCTATTGATGTGTAGACTCCCAACCATTGATGTCGAAAAGGTGGGGATCATAATGAAAAAGTCAGGATCAACAGTTTAGATAAAAAGGAAATTTTAAGTCATCAAATCTTGTTTAAGAGTAATTAACATCATTAATTGTTTCATTAATGAGTTTTAATATATGATTAAGGCTTGTTGAAGCTTGTTAAGTTGTTTTTAATTATGACTTTTCTTAAGCAAGTCATAGTAAGGCTCGTTGTTAGTTAACTAATATTTCTATTTAAAATCTTTGTGATTTTTCTTTTAGAGCCTATGTAGTGCTATTAAATGGTTTAGCTATAGATGTGTATTTGAGTAGTTGTGTAATGTGAAGGTACATTACAGTGTGGTATCTAAGCATAATAGTTCTATGTGATTCCTTTATATTCAAAGGGGAATGTTTACTTATATGTCTCGTAGTGTGTTGGGTATGTTACACACACACACACACACATGCATGCGCACGTACACACATGCACACACACACACACATGTACACACACACACACACACACACACACACACACACACACACACACACACACACACACACACACACACAGACAACCCATGATTGAGGAGTGGAAATAGAGATTCCTAAGGTTTTCATTGTCAATGCATCAAGTAACAAACCTCTACCCGAACTTTAGGTGACTAGACTTATGTAATACCCCCATTTTGTCCCTTAGAATGTATTTTCTTGTTATGTAAATATGTGAAGTGTGATTCCTAGCATGGAGCTCAAGGCCAAGGCCCCGCTAGTGAATGCCTAGAATTATAAAGGAAGGTCATTTATATTTTTCTAATCCAGGTGCTACTAAGCCATGGGAAATTGTAAAAGCATGTAAAAAATTATAATGCAAATAAAATACCAAGGGTTGGCTATGGAAGCAACTAAATTGAAGAGGCTATGTGTGTCCACTAGGTAAAGGTGAGGGGGTTGTGGGATTGACCCCTATGTTTCCAAATTCCATCTTGAGAACCCACCTTGAATTTCCTTGCTGACATTTATTTCTATTTTAAGGAATCAACTGGAAAATCAACTCATCATGGAGCATGGGAAACCCATAAATTCGTGTGGATGAATATGGGCATGGTTTACTTGACCACACATCATTATTTCTCATGGGAATTCATTTTATAATCCTCCTAATTCCATTGTTGAACTACCAGAGATCAATTTCCAACAAGTTATGCATTCCTAACATTGAAATTGTAGAAATCACAACTTCGAAAGACCCCACATTTTGAAGTGCCAAAAACGTCCAGAAATGCATGTGAGGGGTGAAATCCAATGGGGAAGCAATAGATACAAACCTTGAGGAGAAATTGAGAGTGTAAAAATCCTGCTCCATGGGAAGACCCATATTTGGAATCCTGAAAGTGAAATTCCAGGAGCGACAATCACGTGTCTAGAAATTGGAAAAACCCAAGAGTGGGTTGAAGCAGGAGTGATTTTAGAGGTCACTTTTTCCAAATAAACGTTTTGAAGGAAAGAATATTATAACGGTCATAAATATGGACCTCCTATACCTACCTAGAATGGTAATTCAGGGAAAGAAACAACCGAGGGACTAGGAAGCAAAGAAGGGGACCTTCCTCAACTATGCGGGGAGGAGAATAAAGTGTCGAGACTAGACAAGGCCATTAATGTTTCTGAAGCTCTATGGTTGAGATCACTAGTTTTCATCCTCCTTCCCCACCTCCCTACATGCTTGACAAACCCAATTATGTGATGTCTTAGCCTGAGTGATTGTTCCTATGGCTATGAGTGAGCCTAAGTAGTTCCTCCTTAGTTGATACACAACCCTAGGTTGGGGGTGGTGTTTGAGTGTTGAAAGAATAGTGCATTATTGGAAGAGACCTATAGTTGGGTGGACCATTGCACTTACATATCTAGTTGCTCATTTGATTACAATTAAAAAAATAAGTGTTCACTACAGTCTCCGATTATTCCTAATTTATGTGTTACAAAAAACTGTTATTTGTGTTAAATTGAATGAGATGACCAAGCATGAGTTGTCCAATTAGATTCCTATGAATAGCATGAAGATGGATTTATTCATGTGCATGAGTTTGTTGTTATTCTTATGATGAATATGATGATATATGCATGTTGTGTGTGCATTAATAGTGTTTAATTCCATTATGTATGTTAATCATGCATTTACACACGCATTTAATTGTTGAATGTCTTTCGTAATTTTGTTTGTGGGGTGAAAATTAGCACCCTCTCTATTGCTCATGTTTCCTCTATTGGTAAGATGGATGAGAGGGAACATGAAAGAGTGGTATCAGATCTGAAGGTTGTAGCGTTAGGTCTGTTTGGGATGGAGTCCAAACTTACATGCACAAAAATTGAAATGCATAGGAGTGATGAGGATGCCATTTTATAACAAATCGAATTGAGCAGTTGGGGAAATAGAAATTGTGATCAACGAATATTGTTATAGCACACCCTCAACTTACACATTGGATAATGGTGGTTGGAAAAACCATTGGGGAAAAACCATCTACCCATGTGTTCAATTTTAGATCTGGAATCATTTTCTTAGTTATTTACCACTTATGAAAATTAGAATATTTGAAGAAAAATAAAATTAGGAGGTGGACCCACCTATTCAATGTAGGTGACAGGAGCATGATGTCAAATGACCATGCTAGAAGGATGTGCAGGTGGCCAAATCCTAGAATATCCAGGAACTGCAGAGAGATTTCTAGGGATACCATGAAGAAATTCATGGGGATCCACAAAGAAAGTTAGCGGGAGTGGTGAAGAATAAGAGTGCAGAGGTCCATAGAGGAAAATGGGTTTGCGGTAGTACAATGGGAAAAGGTCTAGGGGTGCGGCAAAGAAAAGGTTCACGAAGAGAAGTCCGTAGGTGAAACAGAGAAAAGTTCCATGGAGCAAATTTCGTGAGGATGATAGAGTTTTTCCATGGGGTGCATCCAAGAAGAGTGATTTGTGAGGGCCGTAGAGAAAAATCAACATGCACAATGGTGTAAATATCCGTTGAGGTTGTCGGTGTCAGAAGTATAGTTGGAAAGTATATGCCAATCATTGCCGACTTCCAACTTCTGACATTGGGATCACAGAGTCAGAAGGTTTATTGATGTTGATTTTTGGGAAACACCGATTTCTAAATGCCAACAATAGTATTGAAAGAGTAGGGGTTAGCATGTTGGGATCATAAAGGTCGGTATTAAAAAAGTATAGAGCTCAAAATTTATTTTTTCCATAATAGGAGAGTTTTAACTCATAATCAGATGCCAACTTTAGGAATTTGGATTCCATTAACAAAGGTCACAAAAGCACCAGTGACAAGCCCAATCCCTTTTTCTCCAATTTGGTCTAATTTTCGAATTAGTCACTTTGAAAGATCGGTGTCTCGAGGCCCGATGGGAGATTGGTTTGGGATGAAATTGTTATGGAATGATAATGGACTAGAAACACAACTAAAAGTGGAATATTGGAGAAAATTTCAAGAGGGTGTGAAATGGATGTGTGAAAGAAGGCCAAAAATCACTATTCCATAGCACTTTTTGGGGATTTTGAAAAGCTTGAAGAAGGTAAAAGTTACCCTATATGTAAAAACCAAGAAAATGTTTGAACTTGACATTTTCCCTAATCATAAAAATAGACATTTTCTATTAGAAACGTTTTTCCATAAATTCTTTGTTTGTGAGATGGCCTATTTTGGGTGAAATTTTGGAATTTGCGGAAAAAGTGCGAAAGTAGTCAAACCCAGAATTTTATAAATTTTATTGGTGCATTAGATTAGAGATATGAAATATGATAACCGATTCTTGTTATATGTGCTAACTTCTCTTGATATAAAAATTTTCGTAGTTCGCAGTTCTCTCTAGATTTACTTCTACAAGCAGCTGAAGTTGGCCTCTGAGGCTAATTGCAGTTGTGGAAAAAAGTGCAGAATTGGGCAAAATTGACATTTTCAAAGTAATGTAAATTCCATATACGAATTCAAAATGGAGTAGGAGAATAGTATTTAGAAATATTATCCAAAGGGGAATAATGGTACACAACTAGAATCTGAATAAGGAATTTTGATGTCTAAGGGATTTGGACTGAAAAGTGCATGTGATCTTGTTTTGACAAAAAAATGAATTGTCAATGGAGGTAGTTTCCAGAATGCATGATAACTTTGTTCATGAACAAGGATAATTCAATGATAGTGTCATGGTAATTCTTTTTAACATGAGGAAAAACGTGTTGAATAGATAAGAGTGCATCTAAGGTATCTTTATGGTTAATATGTGCAGCGGTAATTTTAGGGGTGAAATTTAGCCCATGGGCTATTTTTAGGGGGTTTTCTCCAAAAAAGATTCGCCATTTTGCATTTTTTGAAGCCCTGTTTCGCCCAATTTTGATGGGTAAACTCTTTCACCCTAAAAATCGCCAAATTATTATATAAACGATATAAAAACCTTGGAAATTAAAATATTCTTTGAAAAATATCGCCAAACATTTTATAGTTGGAATTTTAAGATTTGGTAATATTCACCAACATTTATAAACTTTTAAATAAGTATGGTTCCTTAAAATCATCCCTGAATATGTGTAATTTGAATGGCAAGGAAGAGCCATGGAAGCTCTTGATGATTTGATATAGATATCACATTCCATAAGAGAATGCTAAACAAGGTATAGTATGGGCCATCAGGTAAGGAATGGTACTTAAGGACGATAGGTGGTTGTAGAAAAATTGGAGGATGCTCTCCATAAGGGAGGTTGTGAAATGGATCAACTATGATATATGGAAGAAGAGATTTCATGCTATGATGAGGAATTGGGAAAGGAAAATTCCTCCACTCTTATCTTGCTGATATGTTTTTATTTGTTGAGTTTATATAAATAGTTCCAGGTATACGAATTCTTAAATGCAATAGGTTATATAGGTGAAATTCATATGCACTAATGGGAATCATAGAAGATGATGCATAGTGCATGTGAACCTACACATACTTGCATATAATATTTCATATTAGTAAAAATTGTACGGTTTTCATACAAAATGAGCCATTGGTGATAATGGTTGTGGTGGAAAATATTATTGTTGTTGGTAATGGTTGTAGGACAAAAGAAAATAGAAGCATGGTTGAAGATCTTGATGATGTAGTTGCATGTGATTGACATCCTTGTGAGGATATGATGGAACAACAAATACATGATCAAGAGGTTAGTGCAAGCATTGTTTAGTCCTTGGTAAAAGGACAACCTATCAGGTAACATGACTAATGTTGATGGAATCCATGGAGGTAATAGTTGTTTATGTTTATTGCCTGAGTGCTAGAAAGGAATTGGGTAATAATTCCTTCAACTATATTTTAATCATCATGACTTGGTAATGCATTCCTAACTGTGAGAGAATGTGTAGAGATGCATTGTGTGAATGCATGACTATGAAAAATCATTAGAGGAAATTTCAACTCAAAATGGGCCTCCTAAAAAAATTAATAAAATAATAATTAAAATAATAAAATAATATTTATTAATTTTGGAGGAAGAAAAGAAAAAAACTACTTTTTTGTTTGTATTTTCAACATATCTCCCCCTTTTTTTACTCAAATTTCGATTGGGAGAGCTCGTTGGATGCGGAATTAAATTCCACATCCAACGAGTACCCACTCAGCATACTTTTGATGGACCCCGCTACCCCAAAAACAAGAAATACCTGAAAAATGTGATGATGACATCATCATCACATTTTTTCAGGTATTTCTTCATCATCACGTTTTTTCAGGTATTTCTTGTTTTTGGGGTAGATGGGTCCGTCAAAAGTATGTCGAGTGGGTACTCATTGGATGTGGAATTTAATTCTGCATCCAACAAGCTCTCTCGATCGAAATTTGAGTAAAAACACGGGGAGATATGTCGAAAATATAAGCAAAAAAAGTAGTTTTTTTATGATACCTATCCCCAAATTTATATTAAAAAAGTGTTTAAGACCTATACGGTATTTCAAATTTAAAGCAATTTCATTAGCTAACACATGATGACATGGAATTTTAGTTAAAGTTAAAAGGCCCATTTTGAGTTGAAATTTCCTCTAATGAGATTCATTGAAACTCATTAATATCCAATATAGATAGGACGGTTAATAAATCCTAGAATTGTTTCAGGAGATGCTATAGTGCATAGAAAATAGTTGCATGAGGAAGGTGGTCATGTTGGATGGCTACCAGATTCTTTGTGGGAAGGATAGAGTTGCATCAAGACGAGGATATGTTTTGTAGGCACAAAAATATTTTAGAGAAATGCCAGGGTGCATTGAGTTCCTAAACATAAATGAATTATGTGCATTGAAATGATTAGCAAGAAATGTTTCAATGTAATCTAGAGGGATTGTTAAGCAGTGAAAGGATTATGCAACCCTCAGCATTTAATGCTTTAAGTTGATTGCATAAATAATGTGCTTGTGTCTTGCAATTTTATTATAGTATTGGTGCATACAAAGTAAATGAGGTTTCCCTGCATTTAGGTTATTAACTGCTAGAAATGATTGAATTATTATGTGTTATTATTCTGGAAACACTTCAAGGAATGTGATAAATTTTTTAATGAAATATTGTATGCACATTTATTAACGACTTGACTGATATGAAGCCTACTAGAGAGGATATATGGCAGGTGAACGCCCCAAGAAATAGCGGTTGGTTCTAGTCGTGAAGGGAATCATAATGTCAATTGCTAAAGACAAGCCATATGGGAAGAAAGCTCATGATTGTGTAAAATTCAATTATGTAAAAGGCATAATTATAAATTCCGATTTGAATTAAATTATTAAATATGAATAATTGTTTGACAATTTATGAAAGGTGCAAAAAGACGCATTGTAGGAAGTTGCATGCTATGGCTTGCAGAAGCCAAACATCGTGGGAAGAATCTCATGATTTGAAAATGGGTTTCGGGTGAAACACCATTGTAAATTCTGGTAATATCTCATTTGAGCCACCTACTGGTAAATAATGCAGCTGAGATTATAAATTTATGCCCATGGGGAATGTGTTGACCTCTAGAGTTAAAATGTAGAAAGGAATTGAGGTAACAAACCTGAGGTATTGTTGATTCAAATAAGGTAGCCCCATTCCTTGTGAAAGAGAAAATAGAAGACATCTGCAAATAGAAAATTGTTTTGTGAACCTTGCTATAAAAATACATATGTGTTAATGTACATAACATGTTTTTTATTTCGGGCTTCTTGAGTTGTGATTATGGCCTACATGGAAAACATCAGGAGGAGTGCATGCCCTTCTAGTATGTTAAATTTTCTTAATTTATTAAATGATATCTTAAAAAAAAATTCACTAGTAGGATCATTGAAAGAACGAAAAGCACAGTAACAAAAAGAACACAAATATTTTCCTCGAGGAAACCACAAGGGAGAAAACCCCACAAAAATTCCTCAGTATAGAAATGAGCTAGAGCAGTGTAAAAACCAAGACAAGTTCTTCTCTCTTGTTCCTGACACACTTATTCTTCTCTCTCTTGCAAAATTGCTTGAGTGAGTGTATACAAATGAAGGGGAGTTCCTACCTATTTATATTTGTCACTTGACTTGACCTAGAACCTAGCAGGTTTGACTTGTCTAACTGGCAGGGCCGACTTGTCTAGTAAGACACCAAAAACAATATTTATTATAATGACACTTGAGTACTATTGACCTGACTTACATTAGTAGGTTTACATTGATTGTTTCAATGAATATTACATGGCCAAACTCATCTACTAATGGAGGAATACAATAAATACATATGGAATATCTTTCAAAGTTACAATACTTTAAAATTCCCTCTAAACTAGGAAGGTATTCAACCAAGGTAGCAACTACTACTACAATTGTACATCTAACCGGTGAGTCCTTATATGTCATAGGAAGTTTTGGAATGGCATCATACATACACCATACATATTCATCATCAATATTAGCATGATAATACTAGATTATCTTCTGCAACCTTAGTATGTAAATACTGAATCATCTTCTATGTGTAATGGATCATCTTTTGCAACATTAGCATGTGGATATTGAATCATATTCTGTGTGTACTGGATCATCTTCAACAGCATTAGTATGTGGATGCTGAATTATCTTCTGTGATATCTGTATGTCGATACTAAATCATCTTTCGTCATAACAGTATGTGAATACAGAATCTTCTTCTTCCACATCAGTATGCGAATACTTGAACATCATCTGCAATATCAGTATATAAATAATGAAACATCGTCTTGCAAAATCAGTATGTAAATACTGAAACCTGCTACATCAGTATAAGAAAACATGAAACTATCTCATCAACATCTCAACAACATCAACATTTTGAGATGTATCATGTTCAGTATTAGTACAAATATACTGAACCCGCGACATCGGTATAAGAATACTAAAACTATCTCATCAATATCTCAACAACATCAGAATGAAAATACTGGACCTGCTACATCAATATAGGAATATTGAAACTATATCATCAACATCTCAACAACATCAATATGAAAATATTGAACCCACTACATCAGTATAGGAATACTAAGCCTACATCTTTCCCTCTAACCATCTTGGAGCAGTATCTTGGTGAGTTCTCTGGTAGATCCATCCAAGTATTTTTTCTAATTTACCAACCCTTTCGAGTCAACAATCCTAGTCAAACAGATGGATATTCCTGGGAACCAACAAGCCTTGTTATGTCTTAGTAACCCTCTTGGGATAAACAAGCCTAGATAGACATACTAATCCCCCTAGGATAAATATTCCTTGTTTGACTTACTAACCCTTTTAGGCCAACAAGCTTATCCAAAATTACCCTACTCTAGGCTGAGCTACCACTACTACATAATTCTACAATATTCCTTCACTCCCTCTTTTGAGGGAGGTCCTTTTGGATTATTCCTAGCCTGTCTCTAAAGTATTCAAACTTTACATGAGAGAGAGGCTTATTAAACACATCTACCACTTGTTTCTCTATAGGAACATACTTGATATTTACAGCTCCCTTCTGCACCATACCCTGAATTTAATGATATATAACTTCAATATGTTTTGACTTATCATGAAACACCTAGTTTTCTATCATCTTATTACATATCTACTTATCACAAAGGATGTCAGTAACATCTATCCTTGCATCAAATAATCTTGACAACATATTGGGAATCCATACTACTTTGCTACAATATGAGCATGGAGCAATGTATTCAGTTTTTGATGTGCTAAGTGCAATATTGGACTGCTTTCTACTGAACCATGAGATCATGCATGATCCCAAACTAAACCAACATCCTGAAGTTCTCTTTCTATCTGTGGAACTTCCTTCCCAATATGAATCGATAAATCCATTTAATATGATCTCACCATTTGATGCATATATGAGACCATAATCTAAATTCCCCTTTATATACCTCATCACATGTTTTCCTCCTACTAGGTGAATATGTTTTAGATTCACCATATATTGACTTAGAGTGTTTACAAAAAAAACATACATTTGGTGTTGTATTGGTTAAATAAATTAGAGAACCAATAATCTATCTGTATAAGGTGGCATCTACTGTTTTCAAAGTGCCATCATTCAATAGCTTCAATTTTTTTTTAATCAGAGTAGCCATAGCCTTGCAATATATCATCCCAAATCCCTTTAGTATTTCTACTCCATATTTCCTTGGTTTAGGAAAATCTCATCTGGATGATGCCATACTTCAAGACCTAGAAAGTAGTGCATCATTGCAAGGTCTTTCATCTCAAATTCTGCTGTGAGATTTTTCTTACATTCGTTGATGGGCTTATCTTCTCCTATAAAGAATAAATCATCTACATATATTATTAATACCATAATTCCATAACCATCAACTTTACAGTAGAGGTTGGAAACTTCCTTACTCTTTGTAAATCCCAAACTCATCAGGAATCCATCAATTCTTACATACCATTCTCTAGGTGCTTTCTTTAACCCATACAATCCCTTCTTGAGTTTGCATACATGAGTTTCCTTATTATTTTCCTCAAAACCTTGTGGTTTTTCAATATATACTTCTTCTATCAATCCATTGAAGAAAGTTTTCTTTACATCCATCTGATGTAATTTCCATTCGTATTGGATGCCAAGGAAAGGATGGTTCTAATTGAGGTATACCTAGCTACTGGCGCAAAGGTCTCCTCATGGTTGATTCCTTCATTCTGGGAGAATCCATGAGCTACAAATATTTACTTGTACTTATCTATACTCCCATCCTTTGATTTCTTTGTCTTGTAGATCCATTTAGAGGATACCACTGACTTGTCCGTTGGTCTTGGTACTATTTCCCATACATCATTCTTTATAATGGATTGGTATTCCTTGACCATAGAATCAACCCATTCCTTCTGCTTTGTTGTTTCTTCAAAACATGTTGGTTCTTTATCAATGAGATTACACATCAAAGCCACACAACTAGGGTATGGATTTGGATTCTTTCTCTATCTGATGGTTCCTTCTGGGACACCATGTCTTTTTTCTTCTTCAATTACTTCACTAGCCTAGATAGGCCTTCTCTTACATGAGATCATTTCACTAGGAAATTATTTAGATATCTGAGGTTTTGTTATCTCATGATCCTCATGAATATTTTCTTCTTCTTCATTTATAACTAGTTTAGGACCTTCTACAGTTTTAGGATTTTCATGCTCCTCATGATCTTCCTTGTCTTTCTTTGATTTTCTAAAATCTGTATTTTCGTCAAAGGTGACATCTATGCTTAGTTCAATTTGATGATATCCTGGGATATTGATTCGATAAGATTTTGATTTCTCACTATATCATACAAGCAATCCCTTCTTTCCTGAAGGGTCTAGATTTGATATTTTCTCCTTGGGAATGCGTATGTTTACCGGAAAACCAAATATCTTTAAATGAACAACTTTAGGGTTTTCTCTGGTAAACATCTCTTTTGGAGTCTTGTTTCCAATGGTACTATGGGATATTCTATTCTAAACATATACTATTGTCATGGTTGCTTCTTCCCATAGATACATAGGTAGATCTTGATCATGTATCATATCTTTTACAGCTTCCATGATAGATATATTCTTTCTTTTTGCTACACCATTTTGTTGTGGATTATAGGGAATGGTGAGCTCCCTCTTAATCCCATATTATTTGTAGTTCTCATTGAATTCACTTGATGTGAATTCTCCTCCATTATCTAATCTTAATATTTTGATCCTCTTTTCAGAGAGGTTTTCTACAAGGGATTTATACTCTTTAAACCTTTCAAACACTTTAGCCTAAGGGAGAACTTACAGGCAGCACAGAATCAGTAGAATCTATATGTAGACAAACACAATATTGAGAGGAGATTTGAGGTAGGAGATTTGGTATATTTATGGCTACAACCATATAGACAATCTTCCCTCAAGAAAAAAGGAGCGGAAAAACTAAAACCTAACTTCTATGGTCTTCACAAGGTAGTTCGAAAGGTTGGAGAGGTGGCTTATGAGTTAGAAATTCTAGAGAAGAGCAAGACTTAGAACGTGTTTCATGTGTCCAATATCAAGAAAACATTAGGACAACACATTGTTCCATCCATTGAGTTGCCTCACTTAGATGATGAAGGGCTACTGGTACTAATTCTAGAGAGAATCCTACAAGTGAGAGAAAGGAAGCTTTGAAACAGGGTGATTCGAGAGTATTTTGTAAAATGTAAATAATTACCTATGGAGGATGCCACATGGGAGTGAGAGCAGGTATTGTAGCATCCTATTTTATAGTTGCTTGAGGACAAGCAATTTCAAGCGGGGAGCACGGGGACTTCACTTAGTGAACCTGTCACATAGCACGTGCAATCATGGGATATTAAAGAATACCCTTAATTTCTAGAGATATTAACCCAAACTATTTTTGTTGAAACCCCCTCCCAATACCTAAAACCTCCTCCACACCCATTTTTATACCTCAATCCTTATAAACCACCCTACCTACCCCCACCTTAAACCCCTCATCCCCCCAATACCTGCAATATATTGGTTCATTTTTTTATAATTTTAAAACCCACAATATGAACTAACATGATAGAATATTGGTCAACAAGTGAAGCCCCTGTGGCGGGGAGCACTGTAATGTTCCCCTCTAATTAAGCACCCAAAACACCCTCTAACCTACTTAATTGACATAGGTTTGAGTGGGTACTACATGAGAGGGAATTGACTGAAGGAATTTGATACTTAGATAAGATCAAGGAATTCATTCATTGTTATTCATCAGTCGGATAAAAGAATCCTTATTTATTTAGTCTTAAAATTCAACATCAAATTAGAATTGTATGAATGCAAAAGTGAAGCAGAAACCCTAAAAGTGACACGCAAACCCTAAAAGTGCACAAGACTCTATTTAAGAGGGTTATTAGACTAAAGAGAGTATCTATTATTATTGTTGATTGATTTGGGGCTTTTGATCAACATCACAACAAACCAATTCGCTAGGGCACTTAGAGGAATCCAAACCTCTACATGTGACAATCCATCTCTCCGACAGCAGAAGGCCGATAAGTCCATAAAGTTTTAGCATCACCTGACCATTCCTCCTCGAAAAACGTTACCTTAAGTCTGCGGAGTTCACACATGTGTAGTTGGGTGTCAACAGTAGGAGGTTAGCACTAATACTTCACTTAATCAACACTTTATGCATGCAACCTATCTCAGGAGTATTATCAACCGAGTTAATAGTGGTAAGTGTTAAATTACTTTCTGTAAACCCTAGCCCTAATTCTGCTATATTTTAGGGTATTTTTGCATGGCAAGTTTGCATGCACAACTATTCTGTATTTCTGTACAAGATTGAGTGTATGATTTAGCATTATACAAAGTATCAGTAGAATATCAATATTTGATATATTACATGAACCTAGCTTTAACCAGTATACCAACATAGGAATGGAAGAATTTACACCGGGTAAGCAGGGGATTCCATCTAGTAAGTAGTCCCCCAGAGCGCCCATGAGAGTCAATAGCACATAAATCCAAACCAGGATTTATCTTAGAGAACAGGAGGAAAGCCAAGTAATGATCACACATAGTTTCTTGGAGAAAAATCATGTTAGGGTTTAAAGAAGAAAATAGGGAAGTGAGGGATTTTTGTTTGGTAAGCCCCCCAAAACCATGAATATTCTTGGAAAGAATATTCATGGGTCAACCTGATCAACAAATGGAAAAACTATAAGTTCCCAGGGAAAGAAAAGGTTTGAAGTTCTGGATGCTTCCTATACCCTGGTAGAGAGGGGAGTGTATAGACCATAGGTACCAAGTTCATTAGAGGGAGCCAAAAGAAGTTTGTTTTCCCTTGACTTTCAAATGGTGACATTTTTGAATATGATGGAGCCAAGAGGGAGGGTTGAGGGAGAGATAGGTGACTTATTTGAGAATATCGAGAGGGGTCCAAGAAAGAAGGAGAAGTAGTGGGGCTGAGAGTACTCAACAGAAGGAGAAACTCTTGGAAGGGGAGGAAAGTCCTCCAAAGAGAAGGGGGGAGAATAAATCAAGGAGGAGGGTTGGAGGACAAAACTAGGAAGAGGTGAGGACAAAGGAAGAGAACAGGAAACAGTCTAGGTGTTCACAAGATATATTAAAGGGACCTTAGGTGAAATAGAGTGTGGTTATCTAGCCACTTTCTCAATGTCTTGGATATAAAGAAGTTCATATTTTGTTATATCATCATAAAGGGTAGGGGAGGAATACCCATATAGACCAGTAGGGGAAGGAGAAACAATAAGACCAGGAAAGGGAGAAATAACAAGAGGAGAAGAGGAATCAGTGTCCAAAAAACCCTTCATCAGATGGAGGTCATGGAGAAGACAAGAGTAAGAGTTCTTAAGATGACCAATCTCATGACAGTAACTACATCTAAAGGGCATATTGTGGTAATCCAGCCTTTGGGTAGTAACAAAATTGTTACAAACAATATCAATATCAGCTAGAATCCATTTAGATACATCCAGTTCCACTAAAACCTTAGCCACTCTTTAGTTAAAAATCAGGTCAAAATATTTCTCAACCACAACAAAACGCCCTATGGTGTTGGATATACCAATCAAAAAATCTTGTTTCAAGGGGGAAAGGGAAAGGCTGGTAAGAGTACCCACATGTGCCTTTTCACAACTCTTTCTTTGAGGGGATCAAAGCTAGAGTGCCATCAGCTTGAGACAAGGCATCCATTCTTAATGGTCCACAGGTAGTCTAGAATGTGAGTAGCATCCTTATATTCAAGGAAGACAATGACTAACCATTTGTTGGCTAGCAGACTGACCGTCGGGACATAGTTAAGGATGGGATTCCAATGGAGAGTATCCCACTTGATCCATTATTCCTTTTTAAGGTATAAGTACTCTAGTCTTCCAATAAGATCCCTACTATAGAGAGCCATAACCTTGTTCATCATAATGTCCCTACCCAACACATAACTACACTTGGAGTCGAGAGCTTTCAGGGATTTTTACTGTTGGAGACATTTACCACCATACACACTCCTTTTGGTCAAATTGGCCTAGTGAAACCATTATCCTAAGTATTATTGAAATTAGTGGATCATTAAATGTCATCATCCAGTCTCACCCAATGCCTACCTTCATTCAAGGAGCTAACTTAGCCTTCTCCTACATTCAAGGAGGCTAACTGGAGCACTCCGGGGGTGATCTGAGTGATATTAATGCACCTAATTGCTAACTGGTGGTTAAAATCAGTTAAACAAGTTAGTTAAGGTACCTCCTCTCATTAAACATATTATTTAATGATTATTTAATGAACTGGAGTCAATAGGGGCGCCTCCACCAACATCCGATGTGTAGTTCATCTTCAGTTAGCCTCATCAGGGTTCATTGGAGTCAGTGTAGCACTACCTCTTGATGGTTGGTGAGCTATGAATTGTGTCTGATCTCTTTTAGTTGAGACTCAATCATTTATTGCACTCTGACTTCAGTTAGGGTTAGTTGATTCAATTAGGGTTTTGATTAGTGGTTAACTGAGTGTGAACCATGGCTTACAGTCAGTTAAGCTAGGCTCACTCATTCAATTCGAATGACCTCCTAAGGAATTCGAATTGTCTCTTCATTCATTCTTGTAGCAGGACATTGTAATTGTAATCATTCATTCTTTATGTGAATATAGAGCAACTACTATTCTTGTAGACCAATTACACCATTTCATGAGTTATTTGTTGATTAATCTTTGATGAGATTGATTCTTTGTTCCTAGATCAATATACAATATTAATACGGTATCAGAGCTTACGGCGGGAGGAATCTTTATCTCTCAAAAACAAGCTTTTTGACAGATTTCTGCATGAAATATGAGCAATAGCTCAAAAATCCAGCACTGCACCAGAAGCCAAGGCTTACCACTTAATACCCCAAGTAAAGAACTTGTTGATCAAGCTTGCTTGATTGACTATGCTGGGTGTGATGAAATCCTAAAATGTGCAGGCTGTCCAACCTTACATTTCCCTTTCTGTTTTGATTTTCAGGTTTCTACAGGTGAAGCATTCGCTCCAGCACATCCATATGGCCTCCTTAGTATATCTCTTGACTCCATACAATTTCCACTCATGGAAAGGTGATATGGACATTCAACTACGCTCCAGAGGAATTTTTAGAGTCACCATGGACACTGAAGATGAGCCTGGATCTGCCATAGAAAAATCAAGATTCTTGAACAAGAAGGATGAATCCTTCGGTTTCTTGTGCCTCCTATTTCCTGATACCTTATCTTCCATCTTGCGGGATTGAATACTATGAAAGAAATATGGGACAAATTGGAGACTCTATACAGAAATCATGATGACATGAGGGTTTACCAGCTCGAAATTGAACTCATGTCTCTCCAACCCTTCAATTTCGAGACTCTGAATGATTTCTTCACAAAGTTCAAGCATACTGTTTTAATCTTGAAGCAATGCAAAGTGGAGAAGGAGGAAGATCAGCTCATCCTCACCATACTCTCCAAACTTGGGGCTGATTATTTAGTTTTTGTTTCTACATTTTGTGCAGGGAAGCTAACAACCCCTGGATGGAAGATGCCTACACGCAATTCCTTCATTGAGTCCCTAACAAGTGAACATGACAAGCTTGTCTAAATGGGGATCATCCGATATTCCTGTGATCAATCCCTCCATGTATCGAGGCCCAAATATCTAAAGGGTAAAGGAAATCAACAAAAGAATCAAAAAACTAATTTTGATGCTCCTAAACCTAGTGTTGAAAACCAACAGCATGATGAGTCTTCTGGCTCAAGGAAGAACGAAGGAAAAGGGCACAATGGCAAGGAAAAAGTAAAGTGTTCTTATTGTAGGAAGGGCTTCCACCCTGAACATGCCTGCATGAAGAAGAATCTTGATGAAGTAGCCTCTCTCCTTGAGAGGAATCAAATCAATCTTCCTGAAATCTTTCGGAGGAGAGATCAGCATGATCGGGAACCACGGGATGAAAAAGGTCATGCCCTCATGGAAAACACTTCAAAGTCCAAAGAAATATTGATTGATTCAGGAGTTTCAAACCACTTGATTTCTGAAAGATTCTCCTTTTCATCCTAGAGATCAGAAAATCCATTCCCATCCACATGGCAGATGACTCCACCATCATTTCAAAAGGACAAGGTACGGTTGATCTTGAAAATGGTTTCTTTTCAAATGTATTGTATGTACCATCTCTGGCATCAAATATCCTTAGTGTCTATTAGATGACACATAATAGAGTGCCTAAGAGAGTTTCTTTCAGCCCAAATGATGTTGAGATAAAATAAATTGCATCCGGAAAACTCATTGCTAAAGGCCTTGTAAAGCATCATGCAAAAGCCTATGAGTTCTCTCACTTTGTTGCGGATGCAAAGCCCACCGCTTTGCTAACTCATGGAAATGAGGTTAGTAGGCTATGGGATGAGAGGTTTGGCCATCTTAATTTCAAATATTTGCAGCAATTACAGAAAAAATCTGTGGTTGAAGGCCTCCCGGTCATCAAGGAAACCACGGGACTTTGCAAGGGCTGTGTGATTGGAAAACACCCTGAGCACAAGTTCGATCAGGGGAAGGCAAACCAAGCTACATGCATATTGGGGCTGATACATTCTGATATCAGCACTCCGATTCCTATCACATGCATGAATGGATCAAGGAATATTCTTACTTTTATTAATGATTTTTCAAGGTATACATGGGTTTTCTTTCTCAAAAAGAAGTTAGAAGTATGTGAAAAATTTTCTGAATTGAAGGCCTTGATCGAAAATGCCTCTGGGCTTAATATCAAGATATTGAGATCTGATAATGGAGGGGAGTATGTCAGTAATGAGTTGCTACACATATGCTCCCAAAGTGGTATTCAGGTCCAACATTCAATTCCCTACACTCCCAGCAAAACGGAGTAGCGAAAAGGAAGAATCGGTCTCTCAAGGAGATGACCACCTGTATGTTGGAATCTGAGAAGCTTGCTGCAAATTTGTGGGCTGAAGCCATGCATGCTGCATCATACATTCTGAATAGGGTGCCACACTCATCCATTAAAGGAAATACTCCTTTCAAATCATACTTCGGGCACAAGCTGGATGTGTCGAACCTACGGGTGTTTGGGTCCACTGCATGGGCCCGTATTCAACTTGATAAGAGAAGGGCTTTGCAACCGCAAAGCATAAAATGTCTGTTTATTGGGTATCCTAATGAATATAAAGGATTCAAGTTTCTGGATATTAATACCAAACATATCATCATCGAGAGAAGTTTCAAGTTCGATGAGCCTCTTCAGGAGGTGGAACTAGTGAAGGAGAAAACTGCTGAATTTCCTTCCTATTCTACTGAATATTTGGATGATGAAATTGGGGGTGATGACCCTGATTTGGATCCTATGATTTCTGATATCAGTGTGAAGAAATAATAATATTCTTAATAATAACCTGAAATTCAAAATCATCTTCCTACATGGGCCCGACAGACACTCTCCTCCGCAGGAGAAAACATTGGAAATCCGAATGATCCAAGGAGAACCCGGTCTGATTTCCAAAGAGTAGGTGTTGCACTCTCTTATCTTGATAATTTGCTGTCTAAAAATTTCTATTTGATGATTAGTTCAGATCCAAAATACTACTATCATGCTCGGAAGGATCCGATATGGCATGTTTCCATGGAAGAAGAGATGAATTCTCTTCAGAAAAACACTACTTGGGAGCTAGTTTCTATTCCTCCGGGAAGGAAATTGGTTCAATGCAAGTGGGTGTTTCGGACCAAGGTTGCCACTGATGGAAGAAAATGAAAATATAAGGCAAGTCTGGTAGAAAAATGTTTCTCTCAGGTTCAAGGTGTGGACTACCATGAGACTTTTGCACCGATTGCAAAAATGGACTCCATCCGCCTTGTTTTGGCCATTTTCGCATCCAAGCACTGGGAAGTGCATCACATGGATGTTAATTCATCCTTTCTACATGGAGATATTCATGAGGAGATATACATGAAGCATCCTGATGGCTACATCACTGATCCATCTTTGGTTTGCAAGCTAAAGAAGTCACTATATGGGTTAAAACAAGCCCCATGCGAGTGGTATTCCAAGATGGATGCCTTCCTTCTCTCGCAAAACTTTCAGAGATGTAGATCAGATCCAAATGTGTATTTACAGAAGTATGGTGGTCATATAATTATCATTTTTTTATATGTTGACGACTTACTGATCACAGGTAGCATAGTTTCCTCCATTTCAGCCATCAAAACTACTCTCCACAATGCCTTTGAAATGAGTGATTTGGGGCTTCTAAAACAATTTTTGGGGCTCAAAATTGAGCAAAATTATGATGGGATTATGGTCACTCAGTCCAAATAAATTTCATACCTATTATTCAAGTTTAACATGGCTAATTGTAGGCCTCCACCATTCCCTTTCCTTTCAGGGATCAACCTTGAAGAAGGAAAAAGCACACTTCCCATGGACTGCACTATCTATCGACAACTGATTGGTAGCTTGTTGTACTTGACACATTATAGGCCTGATATTTGTTATTCCATGAATGCTATATCAAGATACATGTAGAAACCTCATGATATTCATTGGAAGGAAGCCAACAGGATTCTCTAGTATATTCAAGGAATCAGGAACTGCGACATTCACTATGTTGCAGACTCCGAGCTAGAGCTGGTTGGATACACAAATTCCAATTGGGCGGGTGATTGTATTCATTGGAAGTATACTTCTGGATATGTATTCATGTTTGGTGGTGGCCCCATTTTCTATTCAAGAAAAAAGCATGCTGCCATAGCACTATCTTCAGTAGAGGCCGAGTATCGAGGAGCGGTGAATGCTTGCATCTAAGCAGTTTGGTTGCAAGGCATTCTTTCAGATTTTGATCTTGGTAGTACTTTGTCCACTGTCCTCTTTTGTGACAATCAAAGTGCTATTAAGATATCCACGGATCCAGTTACCAGGAAGAGGACCAAGCATGTAGAGATCCACATGCACTACATCAAGGAGCTAGTGCATGACAGGACCATCATTCTGCATTACTTCCTGACTGATGAGCAGATTGCAGACATCTTCACCAAGAGATTTTTAGAAAAGAAGTTCACTTACCTCCGTTCACTATTGGGGGTGAGTTCATCAGGGTGATTCAGAATACTTTCAGTGTTCAGCTTGAGGGGGGGGTTTTCCCACTGGGTTTTCCCTCTTTTCCTCACTTAGTTTGTTTTGAACATTGTTTCAGTTTCAGCATTGTATAGGGTGACCTATGGCCTTATTTTCTAGGCCCCTAGCATTTTTATGCAATTTTGTTTTCTAACTCCTCCTGAGTATAGCTTAAGGGGGGGTGTTGGAGACATTTACCACCATACACACTCTTTTTGGTCAAATTGACCTCATTAAACCACTATCCTAAGTATTATTGACATCAGTAGAGCATTAAATGTCATCATCCAGTCTCACCCACACCTACCTTCAGTCAAGGACCTAACTTAGCCTTCTCCTACATTTGGGGAGGCTAATTGGAGCACTCCGGGGGTGATCTGAGTGATATTAATGCACCTAATTGCTAACTGGTGGTTACAATCAGTTAAACAAGTCAGTTAAGGTGCCTACTCTCATTAAATATATAATTTAATGATTATTTAATGAAATGGAGTCAACAGGGGTGCCTCCACCAACTTCTGATGTGCAATTCAACTTCAGTTAACCTCATCGGGGTTCATTGGAGTTAGTGTAGTGCTACCTCTTGATGGTTGGTAAGCTATGACATGTGTCTGATCTCTTTTAGTTGAGACTCAGTCATTTATTGCACTTCGACTTTAGTTAGGGTTAGTTGAGTCAATTAGGGTTTTGATCAGTGGTCAACTGAGTGTGAACCATGGCTTACAGTCAGTCAAGCTAGACTCACTCATTCAATTCGAATGACCTCCTAAGGAATTTGAATTGTCTCTTCATTCATGCTTGTAGCAGGACATTGTAATTGTAATTATTCATTCTTTATGTGAACACAGAGAGGATATTATTCCTGTAGACCGATTGCACCATTTCATGAGTTATTTGTTGATTAATATTTGATGAGATTGATTCTTTGTTCCTAGATCAATATACAATATTAATATTTACTTTCTATGAGCATGGTGTGATAAGATAGGACAAGTGTTCAAGAATCCCTTACCCCCGAGTGGCAGAGAATGACTAGGATTCGTGGTCCCCATGACAGGAGACCAAAAGAAGAAGAAAAGGAACCCTAGGCTATAATTCACCCAACGACAAAGGGGGAGTCCCCCAAAAAGAAGGTAAGCAATGAGACCCAAAAATAAAGAACTCAAAGTATAAGCATGATCGTATAGTCCCAAGAACCCAAAAAAGTAAAGAAAGGAGACCCTAGCCCTAACAAATCAGTGGTCCATCAAGGGCGAGTAGTAGAACCCAAAAACAAAGGACCATGTTCGAAAAGGGACTGCAAGAGGCGGGGTTCAGAAAAAAAAGAGAGTAAGTTCCCACATGTTTTTATACATGGTTTGTACTAAGCCCTCCAAAAGGGAGGGAAGACTCCGAGTGATTACTCACTAAGAGAAAGGGATCTAATAACTCACCACCCCACCCAAATTCAATGAAAAGGCAGTAGAGACATAAAGAAAATAAGGACCGATCATAGCAGAATACCTTTCTAGTGATGTAGATAGAGCTCTGAGATTGTAGCTGAGGTGACCGACAGTAGCCACAACCATGTTTAGACATGAAACAACCTGTTTGAGATAGCCTAAAAAAATGGTAGACACAAAGTATAAATGAACCAAACCGAGGCATGCCTAGCACCACAAACATGATTTGTCGGTCAAAGTCAAACTATCCTGTGACTGTAGCCATGAGACCCAAAGATAAAATAATGCAGGATCAATAATGGAAAAAGACGCCCTAGGGCCTGTAATGTCCCCGACCCTCAACCGGCGAAGAGGACGTTACTATCACCAAATATATGGGCAAATAGCCCCATGAACATGAACAGGCATATAATGCTGAAATAAAAAGCTTAAAACCTAAAACATACTAAGATGCATAATCCTTCATATACATAGCAGAAGCAAACATACATTCATGCAAGCATAGTACATTTTCATTATATTCATTAATCAGTAAGTATAAATGCAGAGACAAAATAGTAAAGAATACTTATCTTAAATAGAATTCATCCCGCAACCAACTACGTCACTGCAAAGTTCCACCCAACCATAGGCCAGCGTGCTCATCAATCTCTTAGCAACACTGCCACCCCTGACTTGGGCATGATTCCTTAAGGAATAAGGGTCAAAGCAGGCTTACACATAGCCAAGGTACACAAATCAGCCAATCCCCCATAGTAGGGTTTATCAGGTCATCAAGGAGCTAGGAAAGGCTAAATCCTAAGCTGGTGGCCTTAATGGAGAGCTAAGGACACCTACACCAGAGTTAATCCTGACCTCTAAGACATCCACACACCCAACACCAAGAATCAGGCCTTTCTATCCTTCATAGTCCCTTAGGCCTTGGCTTCCATTTCCAATACTATTCAAGGTTTGTGGAGAAGAAATCCAATAGTCTCCCTCTATCTGAGTGGCTCCAAACACCAGTTTCTCAAGCATACCTAGCCTCTAATCCTAATTTCAATAGTCCAAACACCAACCACTACATACCATAGTAAAACAAACAGTTCACGGCTCTGTGAAGAAGATGAAGGCAACAGGGTGACAACCCCAAATGAGAAGGTGAACTCAACTCAAGACAACAATATGACTCAGAGTTGTTCTTGGCCCTAGAGTGGCCAAAACAACTCAGCAGCAACCCAAAAAAATCAGGGGAAGACAATCCCTGAGTCGTTCTTGGCCCTATAATGGCCAAAAGGACTCCCCAACAATCTGCAGTAGATACCACTATGATAAAGGGGAAAACACAATTAGCACAATGTGAATGAGGCCACAACCAACAATCCACAAAGAAACCACAGCAAATCGCAATTCAAGGAAAGAACAATAGCCCCCAGTTGCCGATGAAGTAACAGGACATTATATAGTCCAAATACAGCTTGAAATGTTACAAAACAATGGTCCTTCTTCAACAATGAATCCATGAAACAATTTCACAGTTGGAAATGGTGGAGTGAAAACAGACTCCCTGCATGAAGGGAAGGAAGAAAATAATCACAGACCGACAATCGGTGTGAGAGAGGGAAGGGAAAACAAGCATAAACTTACACACTACACTGAATGCGAAGTCTCAATCACGTGGAAAACATGGGTGACAAAGCGTGGCTTCCCGAATCACTGCGTGAGTCCCAAAACCAAGGTGAACCCTATTCCTCCCTGCGCGAGATGACCAAAATGATGGACAATCCCCCAAGTGGTGTGTGTGGGGAAGCTGACCTCCCTGCATGAGAATGAACAAGATCCAAAACCTCTTGGGAGTGGAATTGTGGGAGAGTGGAGAGTGTTTCTTCTACCCCATGCGACGTTTATAGGAAGAGTCTGCTGGTGCAGTGGGTATGTGGGAAAGGACTGACATTCTTGCCACAACCACCACTACTCAGCAATAAATACTCCTAGAAAATAAAAGTTTAAATGGGTGTCCAACACATGGCAAACTCCCAATGACCCCCACGAGTTGGACAACCACCCCTGTAAGCTTAGGAATCATGCCCTTTTCATTCAATGTTGCACCGTCGTAGCTGGTTGTAGGTTTATTTTAATTGATGTGCATATTTACATGACACCCAAAACTATAGTGTGTGGGATAGCATGATATACCATCGGCAACAATCCCTATTGCCAAAACATACACAACCAAATCAATGGTGGGGCTTTTTCCTTTAGCTCCACACCACGATTAATTACAATATATACATCATGTACCTTTTAATGCATACGGGGTCAAAACCAGGGGTATTACAATCTCCTGCCCCTTGGAATAACACCATCCTTGGTGTTCCAATACATTGGAATACATATACAATTTGCACATCCAAAATTTCAGAATTTTGTAGATCTGTCCCATGTTCAATTATTTACTTTGATATTTTAGGACCAAGCCCCTCGGCTTCCATAAGCTTCTCCTGTTGGTTCTTAGCTTTCGGCTCATCCCCAAGTTGAGGAACTTTGTGGCTGCTGCCCTCTTTATGTTCCCTCATTGGGCAGTCCCGACGTAAATGATGTCCTCCGCTTTTCCAACATTTCATTGGCTGCTTCATGTTACCTACTCAATTTCCTTTGAGTCTTCATTCCTAGATCGTTTCTTAATGGATTTCTTGGACGAATTTCCCATCATTGATCCACTTTCCTTTCCTTTACGGATTGCCCCCAGAAGGCTTTTTACCTCCTTTTGCAAACCAATAGATTCTTACAAAATCTAGTGGTTCATCTCATTCTGCCTTTTCTGTATCTTGAGCATTTCTCCAAGATTCTCTTGGGTCCTGGAAATTGTTTGAAGGAGACTTCTAGCCAAGTACAACAACTTTTGGTTTGCTTCCATGATCAATGTGAACCACTAGAATTCACCTTTCTCACCTGTGAAATGCATCATTGAAATTCTGTTAGACGAGGCATAATATAGGCATTAATATCAGTCAATTAATTGCCCAATTGGCATGACAGTCCAAGTCTCATCAAGGAGACTTTCATATTTTTCATGCCTTCCCAACAGGCACATGAGCTCATTCATGTCCATTCTTGGGAAAGGAATTGACCATTCCAACATTCATAATTTACTTTAAGCAAATAAACACATTCTATTTTCAGTCACACATGCATTCAACAATCCTTTGTTTTCACAATGCATAAGTATATATATATATATAATCAAAAGGCAAGAGAGAGCAAGAGCAGCAAGAGTTTTTTTTTTCTCTCTCTTTGTTTTGTTGCAACTTGGAACCCACACCACCACTGTGGCTTTTCATGCTCTTAGCCTCTTTCACTTCACCGTGAATGTTGGACCAATTCCTCTTGGTCATGACACTTAGTGTCTCCGGTCTATTTCATACCTCTCAACCATGGAGCCTCCCCACGTGGTTTGTCTCAACTGCTAGGACCTTCACAATCTCACTAGCACCTTTTCATTACTGCCCATTCTGATCCCTTCAGGACAGTCACATGTCCTCATGCAACCCTAGGATGCTCTCATAGTCCTCGCTCCCAGCGATACCTATATTCAAACATTGAATAGATTCACATGTTTAGTTTATTTTCATCGGTTCTTATCTCTAAAAAAAGAGCTTAAAACATCATAACCAAATAATATACACATGTATATTCTTAAGCAATAATTTGCAAAATAATCCAATACTTATCTGTATTGTGCGTTTCCTTGTTGGTCCATAGGATCCTGCATCGCTTTGCAAGCCTTGGGATCTCCTATGGACTTGGATGTTAGGCTAGCACGTAGGCTGCTCCACAACATCCTTTTATACATATATCAAGCAAAGTCAAGCCAACCTTCAGTTTGGTTTATCATACCATCTTCAAATCGCCTGCACTTGTATCAACAATGCACTTATATCAACAACCAATCATCAGCCAAGCCAACACCGTTGGGTTTATCAGGCCATCAACAATAACACATGCACTTATACCAACAATAAATGACCATTTCTAGGTCTCATTTCCAGTAGTGAGATCTAATTCCACTACCCCATATCACACAAGAGACCACTCCCTTCTCTGAGTTGACAGTCCCTCAGGAATGTCTCCTTCTCTGTGCTCTTTAGTAAGAGGTAGGATAAGCTAAAGCCATTGTCCATTCAGTGTACAATACCAGACTACATCTATTTATCCTGACAACAAAAACAATATAAACATATTTGTTAGCGTTATTGCTCTAAAAATCATAATCATGTTTCATATCATTCTCTATCAAGTATTGAGACACCAGGAGTGCATCCACTCCCTAGGGTGTAATCAATATTGAAAAATCGTTTCATGATCCAACATTGGAAAAGTGTGCACCATTTTCTAGTGTGTGCCATGTAGGCCCTCATACTCATGCAATCGGTCATAATGGAAATAAAATCAAAAACATGTTCTGCATATTCTTATCTAGGGTCACAGAACACTTATCCATTTGCCGAAGCAGTTTTCCTTTGTTAAGGACGAATGGGGGCTCCCTTCTCTGAGTTGAAAGTCCCTCGGTTTGCCATCCCAATTTCTCTTTACATTTTGTATCCACATGTTTTACCGACATAACCTATACCATCTCACTCATGTTGCTTACCAAACATGTAGTGCAGATGAGACATTTCCAAAATTTCCACTGGAGTTTCACCTGAAACCCATTTCCAAGATAAGGGAAAACCTTCCCATCAATTTTGGCTCCTTCAAGCCATCACACACGATCTTCTTGCAGTGTGTACTCCTGGCACATTCACCAAATAGCCAAATAGTCCATCTGTTAGAATAATCAACCCATAGTTAGATACCTTAGACATTAATGAATCCAATTTTTGTCTTATTTGCCTAGTTTCCATATTCCACCTTATGCAAGTTGTCCTCCACACATCCAAAGTGGTCAAAACTGCTAAATTTGAGTCATGGAGCACTTGGGAAACCACTTGGAATCAAATCTGCTTATTCCTGGCCTTCCTAGTGCATGTCTACTTTTTCTGCTTTATTGCCTTCTTTTTCTGAGTTTTAAGGAAATTGGGAAAGTTTGACTAGGTGAAGTTAACTTGTTTTTTGTCCTCATCATCCTCCACTCTTTTCTCCTAAGAAAAGCATGTATGAGTTGTCCTTCCATCATCTATTAGCTTTCCTAATTTATTTTTCCAATTCATGAGCTCCTAGACAGATTTGGAAACTGCTTTATGCACCTATGGGGGATTTGCTTAGATTTAGTAAGCCTGATTTTGACCAAATTCAAATGGAATCCTTATGCATTAGAATCTCTCATGTAATTATTTATTGTGGTAGCCTATTACTTCATAGGGTTGGATATTGTACACTTATTCAATACAGATTAGTGTTCTGCTCCATATTCAGTCTCCTTTGTGAGTAATTTGCATGTGTAATTGGCAATTTTTGTAAGTGTAATTGTTCTAACACCTGGGTTCAATTTAAACACCATCATTATCTGATAATACAATCCAAATTTGATTGTTCCATAACCAAGCAATGACAATAGTAATTAAATTCAATGAGAATTTTGCACTTTGTTTACTACAGAAATTGATTTGCTTGGCAACGAGGTGATCCTCAATTGTGGGTCTCTTGTAAGAAGAACCACTATGCCCATTATAATTTTATGCTTACTATCATAACATGAATAACCACTTACAATGCATCCTCCTGACACAATCTTATGCAAACCAATAGTGATTAGTAGTTGTCAGCAATTTCTCAAATCCAAAATTCACAAAATCAAATTTAACAACCCATTATGCATACAAACTATTTTCATAGACATGAGACTATTCTCATAAGGTTTGGCTCTTTCACATGGTGGATTTCGGCATTTTTCATGGTCTTACTCTTATTTCCATGCTTCGAACAATCTACCTGAAACCTGAACTTCAATTAGCCAAACACTGGGTGAGTCTGGATGCATATAACCTTTTCATTGCTGCAACCATCACTGAAGCATTTTTAGAATTTATAAAATTCAAATACTTCCAACCGTTTATCACATCAATATTACCAAAACTCATTTACTTCACATAATCATTATCATTCTTTAAATTAAAGGGTATAGTCACATCATTTATGCAATTAAATGAAATGTTTAGATACTCCTTACTTCATAAGCGTATCATTTGTACCACCTTGCTCTTCCATAGAGCATTTTCGACAGCCAATTGATCCTAACTACCCTCTTCATTCACTTACTATCCTGCATTCATAACAACTCTTGAAATGGTTCTAGAATTGTCATCAATTCATCATTTCATGCATTATAATAACACATGCACTATCTCTATGCATTGCATCACAAAATTTGTACCCATATTTATGTATGCATATCTACAACATCTACTCTACAACATCTACTCATCTATTCAATGAATAACCACAAGATTTATAAAATATTTTAGTGCATATCCACTCAATGCTACCTTGCATTGGTTCAGGAACACTATGCATTCAAACATACTATGCATGGCCTAACCATGACTACTGCATATAGGATGCATTACTATAATCAAGATCATCAGTGCTTACTTTCTTCGGGCTACTAAGCTCATAGAAACATATGCAGAAATAATATATTTCTATATGAATGCAGTAAAAAAATCAAATACCCCCATGGTATGAGACCTCTTGCTTCATGCAATTGTCATAATTAAACTCTTACCTTCATGGGTCCTACTTACACGCTTAAAATTACCAGTTTGGTTGGTCCTTTGCAGGAGGTTGCAGAATTTGCTCACCAAATTTGATTCTGGACTTGTTGCATTATCCCTTTCTCCATAGGGTTACTAGTCACATTCGTCAGCATCAGAAACATATTCAGCCATGTCCATGTTGTCGTTGGTTTTTCCACTAATGCCAACATCAATGCAATAATTATCATTAGTGACTCATTATAAATGTATAATTCTCACTATTCTTACCAACATGTAATATCTTATGCATGCAAGGCATATCCTCATACATTTCATGTATAAAACTTGTAATCATAATTAGCAAGACATGGTTTAAGGAATTTTCCCTTCTCAAATCCCTCATCTTTGCATGGAACTCCTCTTCCACACAACAACTGGTTTGTCCATACTAATAGCGACTAGTACTTTTCAGCACCGCATTCGAACTATGGGGATTCCCCCTTGTTCCTTGCTGGATAAGCGTTCCAATGCCTATCAACATGCTTCATTCTAACATCGGGTGTGAAAACCACATCATTTAAAAAATGATGGCAAAACACACCACTGAATTTTGGGGTCTGAAATGTCAACCTCAGCCACCTGGAATTATCTTCCTTTTCAGCCCTGAAACTATTGAAAATCCAATGAGAAATTCTTCACTAAACACTAGCTAAGATTTGCTAGAACTTTCACTGGAAAAACCCAAAATTCTCCTTTGCCAAAATCGGGTCTCTTCCCAACTAATTTTCCAACGTTTCACATCCTTAGTGGACTAGTCTTCCGATCTGCATCGGCGATGTCAAGGACTGTTCATTGGGTCCTTACCTTACTAACCTTCTAGCGTTTCAGTGGCTAGAATGTCTAATTTTTTCCCCTGTCTCGGTGGGTTCTTTGTCTATTTCCTTCCGCTGTATCGGCAGTCCAAACCGCTAACTCTTTCCAACGGCTTTCATCAGTGGCTTGATCCTTCAATATTCTCCGCTGTATCGATGATCCCATCCTCTATTTTCCTCTAATGTGTCAGTGGCTCAAACAACAAACTTTTTCCGCTGCATCGACGACCCAAACCTCTAAATTTCGTCGATGGTTCCATCACTTAGAAATTTCAGAAATTTCCTTCCTTGCATCGGCTCCTCAAATAGATAAGTTTCTCCGATGCCTTTAACACTTTGGCCAACTTCTTCTTCTTCTGCCACCACGTTGGCTATCCCCCCAACTTAAATTTCACCGACATTTTTAACACTTAAGAGAATTTCTATTCTCTTTTCTCCTCTGTGTTGGCGCCCTTATCGACTATCTTCTGCCACCATTGCGGCTACTTCATTACCCATTTTCAGCCGCCGTTGTGGCTACATTATCGTCTATTTTCTCTCGACGTTACGGCTGCTCCATCAACTATTTGTCGTCGATCCAAGAATCTAACCCTCACTGACACTGCAACTTCATCTTCAACTATTTTCTGCCAACGTATCGGCTCACACTTCCTCTAACAGCTAAATTATTCCGATGTTCTCTCAATTAGAAACTTTTTCGAAGAACCTTCTTTCTTCGTCCATCAGCACATCGGCCACTCCATCTACTAACTCTCACCGACATATTAGCTATTCGAACAACTAAGCTTCGTCGACATTTCGGCGATATTCTGGAGATCTTCGCTGTCGATGCTAATGGCCTTTATCAGGTGTCCTTTCGACTAAGCAATCTGGCATTTCGGCAGTCTTTAACTGAACGAAGCCATCACCTCAGTGCCTCCATCTTCTTTCTTTCGTCGACCGCTGAAAACTTCTAAACTTTGCCAAGTCCCAAAATTTTCAACACTTAGAAAATTTTCCTCTGGGCTCCACATCGGATGTGCGATCAGCTAATTTCCTCTGATGTACCGGCTCCATCGTCCTCTATTTTTCATCGCTGCGGCTCCCTTTCGGTGAGCTTTCCCTTTTCTTCTGTCGTCATTGTAGCTCATTAACAGAAAACAAAACTGACACTATGGCTTTCTCTTCACTAATAGTCACCGATCCATCATCAAACCTTCATTGACGGTCTCAGTAGAAGAGTATGTCGACTCTCCTTTCCACTAACCTTGCTGATGTTTCGGCACCTTCAACATCTTCCTTCCATCGGCGCCATTGAAAACCATATCGCCTAAATGCGCCGACGTTGCGGGGATCATCAGCTGATGGCTTCCGATGAATTTCACACCTTTCATCATCCGTTGGTGGCCCATATCCAAGCGCCTTCCGACTAAAACTTCCATTGCGTCGGAGGTGTGTCCCACTAAATTTTTCAACGGCCGACAGCTTGAATACTTAGAAAACTTTTGAACTTTTATTCTGTGGTTCTCATCAGGAGGCCTTCCTCTTAGGTGATCTAATGCATCGGAGGGACTTCAGACTAAGTCCTCCGATGATCTGATGATCCCAATACTTAGAGGAATTTTCCAAAATTATCTTGTCATGCACAGGTTTTCTTCTGATTTCTGCTGGGCAGAAGGCAACCTGCCTCTGCTAGCTGATATTTCATGGCCCATTTAGGCCCATATTGCAACTTTATCTCTAATACCATACTGTAATGTCCCCGACCCTCAACCGGCGAAGAGGATGTTACTATCACCAAACATACGGGAAAATAGCCCCATGAATATGAACAGGCATATAATGCTGAAATAAAAAGATTAAAACCTAAAACATACTAAGATGCATAATCCTTCATATACATACCAGAAGCAAACATACATTCATGTAAGCATACCACATGTTCATTATTTTCATTAATCAGTAAGTATAAATGCAGAGACAAAATAGTCAAGAATACTTATTTTAAACAGAATTCGTCCCGCAACCAGCTACATCACTACAACGTTCCACCCAACCATAGGCCAGTGTGCTCATCAATCTCTCAGCAACACTGTCACCCTTGAGCTGGGCATGATTCCTCAAGGAGTAAGGGTCAAATCAGGCTTACACATAGCCAAGTTACACAAATCAGCCAAGCCCCTATAGTAGGTTTATCAAGTCGTCAAGGAGCTAGGAAAGGCTAACTTCTAAGCTGGTGGTCTCAATGGAGAGCTAAGGACACCTACACCAAAGTTAACCCTGACCTCTAAGACATCCACACACCCAACACCAGGAATCAGTCCTTTCTCTGCTTCACAGCCCCTTAGGCCCTGACTTCCCTTTCCAATACTCTTCAAGGGTTGTGGAGAATAAAGACAACACTCTCCCTCTATCTAAGTGGCTCCAAACACCAGTTTATCAAGCATACCCAACCTTTAATCCTACTCTCAACAGTACAAATACCAACCACTGCATATTGTATTAAAAAAAACAGTGCATGGCTCTGTGAAGAAGATGAAGGCAACAGGGTGACAACCCCAAACGAGAAGGTGAAATCAGCTCAAGTCAACAAGACGAATCAGAGTTGGTCTTGGCCCTAGCATAGCCAAAAAGCTCAGAAACAACCCAAAAAGGTACTTGCATACACAACAACCCAAAAAATCCAGGGGAAGACAATCCATGAGTCGTTCTTGGCCCTATCGTGCCCAAAACGACTCCCCAACAATCTGCAGCAGATACCACTCTGATAAAGGGGAAAACACAGTCAGCAAAATGTGAATGAGGCCACAGCCAACAATCCATGAAGAAACCACAACAAATCCCAATTCAGGGAAAGAACAATAGCCCTCGGTTGCTGATGAAGTAATAGGACATTACAAAGTCCAGACACATCCATCAACGTTACAAAAAAACGGTCCTTCCTCAATAATGAAGCCACAACATAGTTTCACAGTTGGCAATGGTGGAGTGAACGCAGACTCCCTGCATTAATGGAAGGAAGAACATAACCACAGATTGGAAATCGGTGTGAGAGAGGGAATGGCGAACAAGCATAAACTTACACACCGCATCGAACACAAAAGCTCAATCACATGGAAAACATGGGTGACAGAACATGGCTTCCCGACTCGCTGCGTGAGTCCCAAAACCAAGGTGAGCCCTGTGCATCCCTGCGTGAGATGACCAAAACGATGGAGAATCCCCCAAGTGGTGTGTGTGAGGAAGCAAACCTCCCTACGTGAGAATGAAAAAGATCCAAAACCTCCCGGGAGTGGAATTGCGGGATAGTGGAGAGTGTTTCTTTTGCCCCACATGATGTGTAGAGGAAGATTCCGCTAGTGGTTTGGGTACGTGGGAAAGGACTAACAGTCCTGCCACACCCACCACTACTCAGCAATAACCCAGACAACAGAAGTTTAAATGGGTGGCCGATACATGGAAAACTCCCATTGACCCCCACGGGTTGGACAATCCCCCCCCCCCTTAACCTTAGGAATCATGCCCTTTTTATTCAATTTTGCACCATCGTAGCTGGCTATAGGTTTATTTTAATTGATGTGCATATTTACATGATGCCCAAAACTATAGTGTGTCAGATAGCACGATATACCATAGGCAACAATCCCTATTGCTGAAACATACACAGCCAAATCGATAGTGGGGATTTTGCCTTTAGATCGACACCATGATTAATTACAATATATACATCATGTACCTTTCAATGCATCTAAGGTCAAAACCGGGGGTATTACAGGGCCGATAAAGAGTTCCAATCAAGGAGCAGCAGGAGTGTCGACCTACCAAGAAGCGAAAGGTGATACCAGGCTCACCAACCATACACCCAAGCGAGCAGGTACAGAAAGGGAGATTGTCAGCAGCAAAACCCTAGTTTCAGATCCATGAAGTATGCACTTTCATTTGAGTCTAGAATCTCCAGATGCATCGAAAATTAATTGAATTATATGAGCATTCATCCATTTTCATATGCATGCCATCAGTTGAAAGCATAATGCTTAAGTTCAACTCGATTACATGATTATATAATATCTTATGCTCAAACACTTATATGTTTGTGTGTAATGAATTCAAGGTATCGTAAATTTAGGTTATGGCATCAATTAAGACTAAGTTACAAAATTCATTTCCTTGCATCATTAGTTTTTACCAGCACGACATGTGTTGTGATATACCCTTACCTACACAACATGATATAGCCTTTTTGTTTTGATCTTATTTTGAATGTTTTCATTAGGAATTTTAATATATATATATATATAT
>LPNX010877986.1:43961-157872 GCA_001517045.1 Pseudotsuga menziesii
GGCTTGCCATTGATTTAATGAATTTGCACGCAAAACAAAACAAAACTTTAAACATTTATCCTAAGTTTGCATTCAAATCATTTCAAGGACATTTTCTCTACCAATCAACAACATTCACATCTTTCACATCTTTCTCGAGGTTGCTTTTCCTACCAATCAACCACATTAACCACTTTTTCTACCAATCAAGCACTTCAAGCACTTAGACTTCTTATTTGGCCTCATAACGAGGTGGGAGAAAAATTCAAAGGAAATATAATCCAATCCAATATTTAGTTTATAAGATGTAGAAGACATTGCATTATGAATTAATGTTAAGGATAACCTTAACATTACCTCTATGTAACATTAAATGTTAGGATAATGTTTGGATATCTTGGCCCTCATTCAAGATACACATCACCTCTCATTCAAGATACAAGTGGTTTTTCTTATTGTGACTGCTAGTATGATACTCAACACCTCTTCAAGTTACAAGTGGTTTCTCTTATTGTGACTTCTAACATGCTGGCCATGCCCCGCCAAACATTTCACTCATCGTCAAACAATTCACTTACAAAGAGAAACCGATGCATCATGCAATTTTTTCCAAGCCAACGATTGCCTTGGTTGTAGTTCCAATATCCATGTTCCTCTTAGCTGGTTGAAAACCTTGTTGAATCATCCTTATAATCTATAAGGGTATTGTATTTAGTTCTATCCATTTGTTTTTTTTCTAGTAAAGCACCAAAATCTCAATAGAAGGATCATCATCAATATAACCATTATTGGCTAGGCCTCTGTTTGTGAAGCGTTGTAAACATGCTGGATTCAATAAGCATGTTTCAGTAAACATGTAAACATGCTGGCTTCAGTAAACATGCTAGCTTCAGGTAGTTGTTGTAAGGTTTCTTCATCTCTATTTTTTCTTTAGTTATTGTTATAAATCAGATGGACGCATATAATATCATATGGACACAAATAATATCATATTCAGAAAGAAAAAAAAATCAATTCACAATGGACTCTCTTCGTTGTTCTTAGATCACCAAAAACTCTAACATTTAGTATCTCCATCCATTTAAATCTCTCTTTTTAGGGAAAACTGGAAATATTATTTTAATAAAATGAATTTTTTACAATAGTGCTATTCACATTTCAAATTTATTAATTAAAAATCTAACACGAACTTTAAAATTGAAATATTTGACTTTATTATATTCTATGAAAATAGGATTAACTTGCTGCCTTCCATCCACGCAGGAAAGGGCTCTGCCAATGTGCTTTCAACAATGGTCAGTTGGAGGATGATCAATGGAATACTTTCCCTCAGATTCTCCAATGCCTTTTCTCCCATAGCTTTGGTAAATGAATAAGTATTCATCCTTCCAAATCTTCTTGCCCTACTCAGATTTATAGCACAGTAATGCTATAATGTGTTCAGAATGCCGAATCTATCTAAAGAATAAGTATAATATGATTTTATCAGTGTGGCCAACATGTTTAAGCCCAATTCTTGAAGAAGAAGTATAGCAGGACTATGACCACCACCAATGTCGCCCTTGCAATTAACCCTAGCTACTAGAAGGGTTAAAAAAAATATGACTCATCTAAGAGAAAAACAAATATAATTATGATCGAGGCTCTCTGTAATGGATAATTTCCTTACTACCAAAAGAGAACAACACTAATTTTAGCCATCTCTATCTAGTGCTTCATGTTTCTAAATCAATATATTAATGGAAATCATTGTAAATGAATCTACCTTTAGTTACTGTCGAAAGCATTAATGTCAATGACAAAAAATGCATGTTTGAGAATTTCATGATTCCTGCTTTGTTTTTTTAAAGGAAAAATAGACAAAATGTGTAGAAAAATCTTAGTCCATTGCATAATCCTCTCTTAAACTTGGACTTGTTGTTTTCCCTTATTTGTGTGATCATATGCATTGTCTTTAATTGCAAACATTATGGACTTCATAGCAATATCCAAACCTCATGGAAAATTGCTACATACTATGCATTGCAGGAATACAAAGAAGTTGTACAACAAAAAATGGACAAAACATCAACGAAAAATATAGAAAAAAGGTGAACAAAAAAACCATGTGTATTAAATAGTAGTCAATTGTTCATTTCCTTCTTGCAAAAAAAAAATAACAACATAGAAATTTATATAGCCTAATAAAAACTCATTCCACAAGTTTTACAAAGATAGATTAAATTGTGCAAATAATGTTACCAGTGTTCATCGAGGTGAAAGCTATCTTTTCCACCACATCATATTGACGACTGGTGTGGAGAGTTTGAAGAGCTAGAAATGTGCGTTGAGTGTGGGTTATCAAACTGCCCACATTGTTGGCCAAAAAACAGAATAAATAAATAAATGCTTTGAGTGAAGTGCATAAATTCTCCAATTCAAGCAGGTTTAGCTCATTCAGCACAAAAATACAAAGATATTTAAAATTACCATTATCTAAAAATGCCCTAACAGATTGCCAAATAAAACATTCATTGAGAAAATAACATTAATTGACTTTTTCACCACCAAATGAGGTTTGTTTTACATTTTTTCTCCATAATTTAACCTCTCCATTGTTTGAGGTTGGTGTTGAGGACTGTAACCATTTCCGCTACTATCAAACGAATATCGTTGAATGCTCACGAAGGTATGTAGATTGATAGAAAACTTCTTAACAAATATTAAGTTTTAAAGGTAGCTTATACTGGATTTGTTTGATTGTCTTTCTACTTGCACTCTCCCTTTCTCTGATTGTTTGGAGATTTGCTAACCCAATGTTACCCCAAGGCCGCCTTTATTTTCAGAAATTCGAAATATAGAGGATGAAGCGGTAGTAATCTATGCTAAGTGACAGTACAAAAACAAAAAATGTGATTGTAAGAAACTCATTTAACTGTTAAATAGAAGGGGGTGAAGAGAAATTACAGGCATAAAGCCATCGAATTGTGTAGCAGGGAGCATCTTGGACTCTAAGCACGTATTTGTCAATGGTCATTTTGCATGCCTTGCATGTCAATCTTGAATATTTGGCATACTTGATCTTCCATGGCTTTGGAGGATTTGTCATCGAATCTAACTGCTTAGGGCATCAATTCTAGGAGCGTGCAAAGGTTACAATGATACACATAATGAAAAGATGAGGAGAAGCTTCCATTATGCATGCATGCAACTATCTGTCAAGTGATTAAGAAAAGTGCATAGCTTTGGGCACCATTTTTTATAAATAGAACCCACCTTCTTGGCTGGTTGCAAATGAAGCCACAAAACCTTCAAGTCAATCTGGCATGAACAACTTCAATGAGAGGGTAGACCATAGCATTTGGAAGCTCGACAATAGCATTTGGAAACTCCACCATGCCATTTGGCAGCTGGTCCATTATTTTTAATAATATATACTAGTTCATATATGACACCTTGGGCCTTGGCGTAGGTTGGCTCCTCATCCCTCATCGCCATGGGCTCCACTCATGGCATTGATACACGGTGTAGCATATATACGTGTTCACCATTTATACGAACATTTAAAATAGTGGTTAATATATGATATTGGCACAGATAAGTTTGCACCCAGGAGCCATGTAGAAGTGGTTGCTGACCTCATTGCAGCTATCTCTACTTTGGTTTATATATGATATCCCCATGCATAGAAAAGTGTTTCTCCAACCAAAAGTAAAATTTATAAAATATATGAGAGGGGCATATAGATGTTTACACTTAACTTTCATTTTATACCATCTCTACTATACTAGTGGTACCTAAGTCGTAGACAATCTTGCCATGGTCCTACCATCTAATTCTACCATGTAATATTCCTCGCATTGATTTCTATTACAAGTTTATTTGTAAATTGTGGGATTTTTGGGCCCAATAACTTGAACTTGTTGTCTTAACCTAGTCACCGCAACACTGATTACTTTCTTCTTCTAGGATATGGTGTAAGTAATACGTAAACACAACAGGATATGGTGTAACTAATACGTAAACACATGTCTGCTCATTTTGAGATGAGAAAATAGGAAATGGAATACAATTGTGGGCTAGAATTCAATCACAAGTTATCCAATTGGAATATGTTATTTTGGTTCCAGAAATCCAGCCACTGAAACACACAGTGGAAAGTAATTTTTACGATGGTCCCCGACTCCCCTTCTTTACAACATGCAAAGATTCTGGAGGCTCCATTCTCCCTAATCATAGTCATCGTTTTCCAATATTAATTTACTTAATCAGCTTTACAAATTTGACATGTCACATCAACAACATGAATCTCTGCTAAATTCAGTTGAATTGCATATTTAAGGTCTAGTAATTATGTTCGAAAAATCTAATTACTCCCATATCTGTACTTGACTTCCAGCCAACTCTGTCAGAGTTTGTACAAGTCAAGATCTTGTCTGTCAGTCTAACAAGAGGGAAGAGTCCAAGATTCAGCAATGTATACCATGTCGAATTTATTTCTGAAGCTAAGTTGTTAGGTAGATAGTTATTACAGTCTTTAATAGTGAGTCATTCGACCCATGCAGAAGCAATTTTTAGGTTGCCTATAAATAGAAGAAGCAAATTGTAAATCAGTTTACATAGACACAACAAACATTAGACAGCAGAGGAAATCAGGGTGAGAAATAGAAGTCGAAGCTCAAGCTTCTATGTATGTGATTTAGTCGAAGAGGTGAAGCTCTGTAGACCGACAAGTCTGGACTGAGCAGTTTGTAATTGACAAGTTTGTAATACTTTGTTATTTCCCACAGTTAAATATATGAAATAGTTTATGGTTGATTGCATGATTATTTGGCTGCACATATTTCCATATTTACTTTTTTAAATGTCTTTTACAATTACTGTTAAGTGAAAGATCAAAAGAACCCATAAATTTCTCACCGCGTGAAAGTCCGAGGGTTTTACAGCACATTGGTCGACTCAAGTCTTCCTACATATTTGGGCATATGTTTTTATAAGTTCTTTGGATTTGTTAATGTGTCCATTTTTACTCTATCTTACTCACAGGTGAAAAGCATTTGTAATTTCTTAAGTCTTTAGACTAAGAAACATACTCTGTAAATTTCAACCAAAGTGAACCGACTTGAGTGGTCGGTTGAGTCAGCCGATTGAAGTGAGCCGACTTGGTCAAAGACAAGAAGTGAGCCGACTTGGTCAAAGACAAGAAGTCAATCGACTTGGTCGAAGCAGCTGACTTGGTCGAAGAGAAGAAGTCAGTCGACTTGGTCGAAGTGACAAGTGGTCGAGGTAAAATCAGTCGGTAGAACCGACAAATAAGTCGAAGTAAATTTAGTCGAGTGTAGGACCGACTAAAATTTATAAACTTGTCTAGTCAAGAGATAGACAAGTTTCACTGACAAGTAAAAAGAAAATGTGGTCGACGTGAAAAGTGAAAATTAAAATTTAATAAAGACTGAGCCCTAAACTCAAGTTTAGTCGGCTTGGTTTTGGCTATTTGATATCAAAGCAAGGTTATATCAGAGCAAGGTTTATATCAGCCAAATATTTAGGAAAGAAATATTGTCTTAAAAGGTGGAAATTAATTTTCTAAGGAAAGTTAATTAAAAATTAAAATGGCTTCCACCTCTGGTTCACTGCAAACTCCAATCTTTACAGGAAAGAATTATGAATATTGGTCTTTAACAATGAAGGTTTTATTCATAGGTCAAGATGTCTAGGAGATAGTCCAGTATGGTTATGTAGAACCAGCAGACATGATAGGATATAACAAACTCACACAGGCTGAGAAAGATACCTTGAGAGAACAGAGAAAGAAAGATGGAAAAGCTCTGTTTTTCATACATTAAGCTATGCATGAGAGCATACTCCCAAGAATAGCAGCAAAGACTAATGCTAAGGAAGCATGGGATACATTGGAGACTTCCTATCAAGGTTTGGATAAGGTAAATACATCCAAACTGCAGATTCTGAGAAGATATTTTGAATCTTTGTCCAAGAAATATTTAGAGAATGTAGACACATTCTACACCAAAGCTGTTGGGTTGATAAACCAACTGAAATTTCATGGAGAACCCATAGCAGACCAAAGGGTTGTTGAAAAAATTCTCAGAAGTCTTCCCCCAAGATTTGAAAACTTGGTTGTGACCTTAGAGGAACACACAAACATGTACACATTTACCATTAATGAGCTACAAGCTTCACTCATCAATCATGAGCATAGACTCAGCAGATCACAAACGTCATTGGAAGGTGCATTTGTAGCACAGTCATCCATAAGCCGTGGTAGAGGCATGGGAGAAACAACTTCAAAGGAAAAGGAAGAAGTTCTTCAAGAGGAGGACGAGGCAGAAGTCCTGCAAATGTCAGTGGTAGAGGAGATAACCAGAACCCAACTCAGCCAAGTGGCCAGAGTTTTGATAAATCAAAAATTCAATGTCATTACTGTAAGAAGTTTGGTCATTATGCATATGAATGCAAGAAGAAACAATATGACCAAGGAAGGAAAAGCCCAAGTTAGTCGACCAACACCAGCACTTCAACAAGTGCAATGTTAATGGAATCGACATCTCCACTTGAATACAATGTTGTTCAAGAAAGTCCACATGACATATGGTACCTAGATTCAAGATGCAGAAACCACATGACTGGTAATTTAAATCTGTTTTCCACTCTAGACACTTCAGTTAAAACTGATGTTACACTTGGAAACAATGTCCAAGTTACTGTCTTAGGAAAAGGCACTGTTGATATTCTAACCAAATAGGGGGAGAGTAAGTATATCCCTGATATCTATCATGTCGAAGGTCTGAAACATAATCTGTTAAGCATTGGATAGTTGTTACAAAAAGGCTACAAAGTCTACATGGAAGATGAACACTGTGTGATCAAAGACAAGCGTCCAAGCGACCAGCTGATAGCAAAAGTTCCAATGACAAGCAACCGCTTGTTTCCATTGAGGATAGTTCCTTACATAAAAGGGAAGACAAAGACAGGAGCTGCATTCAAGGTAGAAAGTGAGGAAACAGTTGAGCTCCTCGACAAGAGAGAAAATTGCAGTGCTAATTTGCAAGCTGCATTTCAGACAGAAGTTCAAGATGAATCCTAGTTGTGGAATTTTAGATTTGGACATCTGAATTTTGGTGGGATGAAGCTACTACACACAAAGAATATGGTGAAGGGATTGCCATTGATCGTCAGACCAGAGAGGGTTTGTGAAGGCTGCATTTTTGGAAAGTAGCACAGAGAGACTTTTCCAGTCGAAAAGTCCTATAGAGCACGCACACCACTTGAAATTGTGCACTCTGACATCTGTGGTCCAATGCAGACATCATCCATTGGTGGCTGCAAGTATTTTCTAACCTTTATTGATGACTACTCAAGAAAAACATTGGTATATTTCTTGAAACATAAATATGATGCATTTAGTTATTTTCAGCAGTTCAAGGCACTCGTGGAGAACTAGAGTGGACATCGCATCAATATTTTAAGGACCGACAGAGGAGGTGAATATGTTTCAAATGAATTTCTAAATTTTTGCAAGACCCATGCCATACAAAAACAATTCATAGCACAGTATACACCTCAGTAGAACGGAATTGCCGAAAGAAAGAACATAACCATCATCGAGATGGCACATAGCATGTTGGCAGCCAAACATTTGCCAAATGAGTATTGGGGTGAAGCAGTCGCAACTACCGTATACATTATGAACCGATGTCCGACAAAGAGTGTGAAGAACAAATTTCCCCAAAACGGATGGACAGGTATGAATCATAGTGTTTCACATTTAAAATTTTTTGGTTGTGTTGCATATGCTCGTGTTCTAGATGAGCTGAGAAGGAAGCTAGACAAGAAGAGACATAAAATGTATTTTTGTCAGTTATTCAGAAGACACAAAAACATACAAGTTGTATGACCCTGTCACAAGGAAAGTGATAATCAGTCGGGATGTTCAATTTGTTGAGAACAAATCATGGGATGGAACCATTGACATAAATGTCAAGATTGTGTCGAACATCAACAATGATGATATGGAAGAGGAAGTGGTTCAAATACCACATGTAAGTCAACCGGTCGGATCACCATCAACCCCCATGACACCAAGACATGGTTCAGCACAAGGACCATCGACACAGTAGCAGCTCAAGCTACATCGATAAGTACACAAAGAGGACAGCATACTCCATCAAGCATTCAGTCAAGGTCGACATCGACAAAACCGATGAAGACAAGAAGTTTGCAGGAGATATATGAAGCTGGTACACCTAATTCATTCTCTCTCTTTGCATTATTTGCACTTATATATGATCCACTAACATTTGAAGAAGAAGTATGGGCACAAGCCATGGATGAAGAAATAGAATGCATTAATAAAAACTAGACACGAGAACTAGTTGATCTACCAAAAGAAAAAGATGTAATCAGTGTCAAATGGATTTATAAGACAAAGCAAGATGCTGATGGGAATGTGCAAAAGCACAAGGCAAGAATGGTAGCAAGAGGGTCCACACAGCAACGTGGCATCGAATTCAATGAAACGTTTGCACCTGTTGCATGCATGGATACAGTCGGAACAGTTTTGGCCATTACTGCACAAAACAAATGGCATGTTCATCAAATGGATGTCAAGTCGGCATTCTTAAATGGCTATCTAGAAGAGGAAGTATATGTGGAACAACCACAAGGGTATGAAGTTCCAGGTCAAGAGCATAAAGTGTAGAGGCTGAAAAATACATTATATGGTTTGAAGCAAGCTCCTAGAGCTTGGTACAGTCATATTGATTCCTATCTCATTGAAAATGGATTTCACAGAAGTGAAAGTGAACCGACTTTGTACACCAAAGTCGCTGAGCAAGGTAAGATGTTAATTGTCTTCCTGTATGTAGATGATTTAATATTTACTGTTAATTATGGCATAGAAGATTTTAAAATAGTCATGGAAAGTGAATTTGAAATGACTGATCTAGGGCTTATGAAGTTTTTTCTGGGCATTGAATTTCAGCAGTCTGAAAGTGGTATCTTTATATCATAGTCTAAGTATGCAAGTGAAGTTTTAAAAAGATTTAACATGTCTAATTGCAAGACAGCCCCAACACCAGTAATAACAGGTTTAAAATTGAGCAAGGATGATGAAGGATCCACTGTAGATCCTACGCTATCCAAAAGGCTTGTTGGAATCCTTATGTATTTGACAGCAACAAGACCAGACATTATGTATGGTGTAATTCTGATCTCAAGGTTCATGGAGTCACCAAACGACTCACATTGGAAAGCAGGTAAAATAATTCTAAGGTATGTAAGTGGCACAAAAGACCTTGGTATTATGTATTCAACCTCTGAAAATTTTAAACTCATTGGTTACACTGACAGTGACAATGGAGGCGACATAGATGACGGGAAGATCACATCTGGGTACACATTTCATTTTGGCACATGTGTTGTTTCATGGGCTTCAAAGAAATAACCCATAGTAACTCTATCTTCAGCTGAAGCAGAGTATGTTGCAGCAACAAGTGCTGCATGTCAAGTTGTCTGGATGAGAAGAGTCTTATAAGACTTGTCACAGAACCATCAAGAAATGACAACAATCTTCTGCGACAACAATTCAGCCAAGAATCATGTGTTTCACAAGAGAACCAAGCACATTGACACAAGGTTTCATTTTATAAGAGAGTTGGTGAACGACAAGAAAATTTGTTTGGAATTTTACAGGTCTGAAGACCAACTTGCCGACATCTTCACAAAGCCATTGTTAGAGGACACATTCCAGTATCTGCATAGTTATCTTGGAATGACAAGTTATCCACAGTGAACTCTGTCATAAATAGAGCATGTCTAAGCTCTGAAACATTTTGTAAATTTTTAAAAAAAAATCCCCATCTGCTTATAATTAAAGGGGAGTGTTGGAAAAATGTAATTACTCGCAGATCTATACTTGACTTCTAGCCGACTCTGTCAGAGTCTGTACAAGTCAAGATCTTGTCTGCAAGTCTGACAAGAGGGAAGAGTCCAAGATTCGGCAATGTATATCATGTCAAATTTATTTCTGAAGCTAAGTTGTTAGGTAGATAGTTATTACAATCTTTAATGGTGAGTCAGTCAACCCATGCAGAAGCAATTTTTAGGTTGCCTATAAATAGAAGAAGCAAATTGTAAATCAAACACAATAGACATTACACAGATGAGGAACTCAGGGTGAGAAAGAGAAGTCAAAGCTCAAGCTTCTGTGTAAGTGATTTAGTCGAAGAACTGAAGCTCTGTAGACCGACAAGTCTGGACCAACCAATTTGTAATCAACAAGTTTGTAATACTTTGTTATTTCCCATAATTAAATATATGAAATAGTTTATGGTTGAATGCATGATTATTTGGCTGCACATATTTCGAGATTTACTTCTGTAAATGTCTTTTACAATTACTGTTTAGTGAAAGATCAAAAGAACCCATAAATTTCTCACCGCGTGAAAGTCCGAGGGTTTGATGGCACAATGGTCGACTCAAGTCTTCCTACATATTTGGACATATGTTTTTATAAGTTCTTTGGATTTGTTAATGTGTCCATTTTTACTCTATCTTACTCACAGGTGAAAAGCATTTGTAATTTCTTAAGTCTTTAGACTAAGAAACATACTCTGTAAATTTCGACCAAAGTGAACCGACTTGAGTGGTCGGTTGAGTCAGCCGACTGAAGTGAGCCGACTTGGTCGAAGACAAGAAGTGAGACGACTTGGTCGAAGACAAGAAGTCAACTGACTTGGTTGAAGCAACTGACTTGGTCGAAGCAGCCGACTTGGTCGAAGAGAAGAAGTCAGTCGACTTGGTCAAAGTGATAAGTGGTCGAGGTAAAATCAGTCGATAGAACCGACAAGTAAGTCGAAGTAAATTTAGTCCAGTGTAGGACCGACTAAAATTTATAAACTTGTCTAGTCGAGAGATAGACAAGTTTCATCGACAAGTAAAAAGAAAAAGTGGTCGGCGTGAAAAGTGAAAATTAAAATTTAATATCAATTGAGCCCTAAACTCAAGTTTAGTCGGATTGGTTTTGGCTATCAAATTCAATACTAACAATGCGTTGATTGAAATTTCACACAGAGGAAAATTTTCAAAATTTCAAAGTTTTGCTACTATAATAAAAAAACTACTATATATATTCCAGCTCATAAATGTTTATATATATTCATATTATACTATATGAATATATTAATGTTGATATATCAAAACTTTGGAGCAAAAATTTATAATCATTAGTATTCATTGTTTCAAAATAAGTGTTCCACAACCGAAATAATTTAATTTATAAATATGACCAGTATTTATAAAGCTTAATATTGATTAATTTAATTTTAAATAAAAATAATTTGAAGCAATCAAGAGTCAAGTGCCAAATAAAGTAGCATAATAACTCTTATTCACAGCTGAAATGCTTGGCGATTTCGAGCAATTTTGATACTTAATGTCCGATCCTAATTGGTTTTAAAAATATGATTATTGTGCGAATTTTATATCCATCGCAACTTTTTATGGTTAAATTTCTAATGCTAAGAAAATTGAATTATAATGTTTACTTCTACTTTTATCACGAAAAATTTGATATTAAAATAAACTACCTTTACTATAACTTTAATCTTTCTAGTAAAAACAAATTTTAAGTTTTAATAGTTGTTTGTTTTCATATTGTAAGGACTTATTTGTTTATTGTTTTTGTTTTCGTTTTATAACAAAACATGTTTTTGTTTTCGTTTTACAACAAAACATGTAAATTTGTATTATAAAAGGTTGATGAGATTAACAAAACAAAAAAAATTACATAGATTCAAAAAAACAACAATATTTTTGAAGGCATAATTTTGCTCTTTTAACATCAGTTTACAATCTTAAAATTGCTACAGAGGCATTAGCAACTACTAGAAACCATATATTTACGATGTTGCTCTCTTCAGATCTATAATTCCACTACTACTGCCTGAGCTGTTGGGCTAAGAGACTACTATATGTATTTTTTAAGCTTTTGTTACAATGCTATATGCTATAGGCAAGTTGTTAAAATGTTGTAGGCAAGGACTTGCTCCTTTCAGTAGCTCACCTTGTTATTCTTTGATTACAAGGAATGCATTTATTGTGGAAGTAATCTATAGGTTCATGTTTAAGTTTTATTTGATGGTACGAGTCACATAATTTTGTTTTCCGAATCTTTTTTTTTGGTTAAATATCTATGCGTTGGATAGGAATGTGCATCCTTTGGTAGACTTAGAAAACAATATCATATTTAACTACTCAAATGGTCATAAATCATCATTTTCAAGTTTTGTTTTTCTTAGTGACCCTTCACTAATTATTAGAACAATACATAACTTTTGTCATGATAAGTTTATCTAATACTTTTATGATAGGTATACAAATTTATGTAAAGTATGTATTTTGACCTTTTTAAGGTTAACTTCTAGTTCTTAACGAACATGAAACTATAGATTTATCAAATATCATTATTCCAAACCTTATGATATAGCCACTAAAAAAAATATTTTTCAAAGAAAAATCCATAGAATAATTCCAAATGCATCTTTACTATAAAATCCATAGAGTAATTCCAAATGTATCTTTACTATGTGTTTTTTCATAAAACATTCCAATGGAAAGGATCAAAGTATATTTTTTCATCATATAACAATATTTTTTTATAGACATAAAATAACTAATAATCATATATCTAAGTGTAGTCGTATTTATTATGTTCTTATCTAAGGAATGGATTTCATCCATTCTTGATATTAATAGTATTATTCATAACTTACTTTAATAATCATTTGGCATTTTATTACAAATGTAGTCTAATACTCAATCATTTAGTTCATTTATGCATTACACTAAAATAGACACATCATTTGCATCACCATGTTTCATATCTAGTTATTTCAATTTAGTAATATAGACATAAGAGGAATGCATGCCTTAACCCTTCCACGTTGATGTGAGATAAGTGTTGTCACAAGGTCATCATATCACCTAGATAATCACATTAATCATCATTAAATTAGTTATCATTTAGTTTCACTAGGTAGATTCACGTGCAACTTTATCAAATTTGCACTTGTAGAAATTCAATTATGATAAGTTACCATCGACACAATGCTAAAATCATCATACATAATTTCCACGAATGATTTCTTACATCTTTATATGATGGTAATATTTCCAGCATTTTGATTACTAATGAATATCTATAGTATTTCAAGAAAACATTTATAGTCATATGCCTTAAACTAATGCCGATAATATATGAATCCTTGACTTTATGTAATGCCCAAGTCTCTAATTACACAAAATTTAGGATATTATTTAACATTATCAAAATCTATAACTATAAATACAAATAATTATTATAGAACTTAATCTTTACCAAGAAATTACAAGAGATCTAAAATTCCATATTTTTCAATAATCGAAATAAATAATGAAAGAGAAGGAAATTCACGAGTACATTCCTAAACTGATGAGAAAGTATTACACTTGCACATGAGAAGCTTACATATTGTTTGTATCATCTCTTCAAGAAAAACACTCCTCAAGGGAAGCACATGTGGGGAAATCGCTCTCCTCCCAACCAACCCCTTAGTCATCTACTCAGAGCCCGCGCACCCTCACTCGGAAATACCCAGCTATCCAACTACATCCATATTATAATAACACTCATAGACTCCTCCCCCAGTTCCTCCAAACCTCCTGCTCCCCCAAACTCTCACTTAGAACAAGGAAGGAAGAATCTCCTACCACTTCTGCTTCCTCACAGTTAAGCTTCTCCAAGCTCCCCCAAGGGTGGACACATGTCCACATGCAATATTTTTCCCATGAAAAAAATTCCATAAAATATATAAATAGCTTATAATTATAAATTTTGTTATTTTCCTTCCCCCCATTATTAAACCCCAAAACATGATTATTAAGTTTTATTTTGTCTAATCATGCATATTAATTCTTATGATTCTCTTACACTTGTAATATTATTGTTATATCCTATATACTCTAACACTATTGTGGAGGGATAGGACCTACTCATGTGGAAATCACCAGCATGTCCCATGCCTTCACTATGACCCCAACATGTCCCCTAGAACTAATGCATTAAGTGATGGACGGAATTACATACTCCCTCCCTTCAAGGGACTTTGTCCCAAAGTTATTGTAACAATATTCCTAGCTATAATATATCACTTCCTCCCTTACACACCCTCTCCCATAATCATACCATATGATCAGCCACTGAACACCCCCAATAATTTAGATGGTCCTATTCACCATGACACGTGCCCTCTGCTGCAACTAGTATAAGGATCACCCAACATGGTGTGACTACAACAGGAATCATAAGTCTCATCATAGATACGAGATCCACAAACATGCTCTTGGATTTTTTTTTTGACTTCTGGAATCATTAGAAGTCTTAAGGCCTTTCAATCTTCGCTGAGCTATACACTCCAAGACCTCATATGGAACCATAAGGCATCTGATCCTGCACATTAATCTATGTACGCCAGGCTTTTTGAAAGGTTGGCCAAAAATTCCTCCACAACTACTTGAGGGGAAATCAACCCTAGGCATCGAAATTCCTTCTCCATATACCTCCCCTTCCTGAGATATCTCAACCCAAATTTTACGGATGTGAATGCGCCTAGCAAAGAATATATACATGCATAGATGATATGTGAACCAACATGCCAAAATATAAATATCTACCCACATATTTAATATTTCTTAATATGCAAAAAATATTATAACCAACCTTCTTTCCAAATGGATGCTTGATAACTTCCCAGATGGATGTTGAACAAATAGATGCTCGTAGATTTCCTAGATGGATGTCGAATAAATGGATGCTTGTTGACCGCCCAGATGGATGTTGAAACAAATGGATTCTCACTGACTTCGTAGATGGATGTTGAACAAATGGATGTCGAAGAGATGGATGCTCGACAATTTCCCAGAATGGAAAACAAATAAATGGATGAAAAAGAGATGTTGAACATATGGATACATGAGGGATGTAGGATGGATGCCTAAGTGATGGATACATAAGCATGGGGGATGATGGATGCAAGGTGAGTGGCCATAGAAATGGTGAAAAGAACATTGCGACAACAATTGTTGAAATATATAGACATGGTTTTGTCCAAATAAGTTTTTGGCCAAAAAGGTTTTCGGTCAAGAACTGTTTTGGCCAAAAACTTGTTTGGATGAAATCATTTCTATATATTTCAACAATTGTTGGTGCGTTGTTCATTTAGATAGTTATGTGGAAACCCACCCTACCTCTGTTGGCTGATAATTTTTTCGACTGAAAGCATATTCAAAAAATTAATCACCTAGAAATTTTCTCATTTGGTAAGTGCTTAGGCACACCATATGAGTCTGTCATTGCATTTAAATTTTGATTGAAATACCTTTTTGTTGTAAGTTATAGCAATTGTTTTTCCTAAAAACTTTTAATAGTTTGATTGGAAAAAAATTAGGCCAAAATACTTTTGACTATGACTTTTGTACTCCAATTCTCACTTAATAGACACCAACATTTGAACCCAGGTCTCAGACAATATGAACGATGTTTTATCCTTTATTTAAGATTCAAGGGTCACAATGCAGGTGTAATGATTGTTCAATGTCGAGGATGGCTCATTGCTCTAGTAGGGTTTTCCCAGATTCGAAGGAGGACACCCTGCTGTAGGAAAGAATCAGTGGAGTCGGCTCCTCGCCATGGCTCGGTCTGTAAATGTACCTCCACACCCTGGTTTATTGTTGCTCATCCCTTTCTTATCTGTCGGTTATTTTTTATCTTGTGTGTTTTTATCTTGGTTTCACTTACCCTCTTTGTCAGTATTTTGGGGTGGCGGTTGTTTTTTGTTATATTTTTTGGGTGGCACAGGGCTTGTGCTCCACTGGTCTGTTACAGCTTCTTTTTGTGGTGCACCATTGTCCTAGTTTCTTGCTAGTATGGCTACCGTGATGCTCCCTCATAGATGGTCTGCCACATGGAGTTTCTCCCCTCTTCTTGGGGACTAGTACCAACCATGTACAAAAAAGGGAGAATTTTTGGAGTTCTTCATGTCTTTTTCATGTCCTTTCAGGGGTTTTATCCTGACATCTGTGTCTGTTTTTACGTCTTCAAGTGCCTTTGTCAGCATGCAGTTTTTCCTGGCACTCATTGTCACTTTCTTTCATAGTTTTGACTTCTGATGTCTTTCCTTTTTTATCTTATTTCCTCCAGGTCTTTGCGGTGTGTCTGTCCTTTCCTGTAGAAGTCAATATCTTACCTTTTTTGTTAAACGGGTTTGTCGGTCTGGTAAGCTTATGTGAAGCTTTACTAGAATGGGTTCCTCGGTCACTTTGTCTGCTAGGGTTTTTGACCTTGTGCTTCTTGTTAGGGTTTGACCTTCTGAGGTGCTCCAGCCCTTTGGGGGAACGACGTTTGGTTTTATGCTACCTTTTGGGATTCACCCTACTTGGGTTTTGTTGTCGAACTGGTTTAACTCCTGATAGGTGTGTTAGGAATCTTATTTGGTTTTCTTTGTTCTTTCCATATGTCATGTTCCTAGTGGTTCACTATGAGTGAGCCACGAGACTCCTCACACCACCGTACGAGAAGGAAAGTCAAGGGTATCAAAGCCCTCACGAGCAAGTTTCGTTATGTGCTTGGGCACGATATTTTCCTGGACCGTGTAGAATCCTTGTGTTCAAGGGATCTGGTGGGTAGGCTGGAATATTCTCACATGGGGAAGAAATATTAGGTGGAGTGGGCTACAAAACACTAGAAGCCTTTGCTTACTTAGATTCTAACTATCCGTTTTCTCTCCAATGGCTAGATAGTCTTTGTGTTCTTAGAAGCAGAACATGCGTCCCTCATCCTTGACTCGCTATGGATAATTGGGAAAGGATCCCTGGTTCTAGGTCGCTGGTATTCATATTTTGACCCTCTAAGGGAAATGGTGACAAAGCACCACCTCTGGGTTCTCCTGCCCTCATTGCCCTTTCCCCTGTGGAGCAAAAATATCCTTGAGGGTATTTCCAATACTATAGGTAGATTCGTAGCGGTCGAAGAAGACTATCATCTCACCTACAATAAGAGGATGGAAAGGGTAGTTGTAGAAATGGATATTTCACATGGGCTACCAATAGAGGTTGAGATAATCTGTAAGGAGCACCTCCTGTTTCAACGATTGGACTATCTCCATGTCCCCTTTCATTGCGGTCGATGCCATGCCATTAGGCACCTTCGAAGATCTTGTCCTCTCCTCCTTCAAAGTTCGTCACAATCCAGCAAGGAAGGTTCTCTAGTTTCGAGCTCTCCTTTAACAAACTTTGCTCTAGTGCATCCTAAGACAGGTATTTATTTCTAGGCACTCTCCCTTTTTGGTGATTTTTCTGATTCTATCCTTGATGCCTTAAATGAGTTTGATGCAGGTCTTTCCCAAGACTATCATCTAGACTGTGATACCCCCTCTGCCCTCTCCTTGGCCACTCCAGCTGTGTCACCTCCACTCTCTTCTCCTAGCACCTTGTTTCCCCCGCCCCTCGCTCTTCTACCCTAGGAGTCTATCCCGTATCCTTCCCTGGTGGTCCCTTCTTTATTCTCACATGAGGACTTTCCACCTCTTCTTAGATCTGTGTTTCCTTCTCCACTTGCACCCTCCCAAAACAGTCTTGTTTCTTCCCCCTCTTTTTCAAATCCCTCTCTCCAAAAATCCTTGTCGATCTTCTCGAAAAAAACCCCCACTTCTCCCTCTATCCTCCCTCTAAAATCCATACGTTTTGAAAACATTACTGTCCAGGAAAAAAAAAATTCATATCCTTTAGGGTTATTATCCACAGTCTCTGCTCCTTATACTCCCCTCTCTATACATATTAAAAATGTTGTGAGAGGCAACCTTCCGTGGGAACTCAGAGCATCGCCTCCCCTCCCTGTTGTTCCTTTATGAAAATTTTGTCACTTAATTTTCGTGGTCTGGGAGGCAAGACCAAGAAATGCTTCCTTTGTTCTCTTATTCAATAGATCTCTCCTGACTTGATTCTCCTCCAGGAAACTATGTGTAGTACCTACCTAGCCCTCCTTGATTTTTCTAAACTTATGCCTAATTGGGAATTTTGTGCTATGAGTGCCTCGGGCCTCTTGGGAGGCTTACTCACTGCCTGGAACCCTCTTTCTGTTAGATGTCGTGCTTTTGAAACTGTTGTGGGGTTCCTTGTCAAGGAAAGGTTTTGTGGTCTGTCAATGCCTCTGGCTATCGTAAACTGTTATGGTCCTTATAGGAATAGGGAACTCTTTTGGGAAAAGGCCCTTCTTAGGGGCCTTCTTAACCCACCAAACTTGATTCTAGGAGGGAAATTTAACTTGACTCTGAGTGCATCTGAGATATAGGGTAATAAATCTATCATTGACCCTCTAGGCCCTCATTTCAAACAACTTTTTGCCTCTATTGATCTTGTGGATATTGCTCCACTTTCTGCTGGACCCACCTGGAGAACTGGGAGGGCTAGGGAAGATGGGATTTGTAAAAGGATTGCCCATTTTTTGTTCTCCTCATCCTTGGTACCTGAAATTGATAGGCACCATGTGTGGGCTTACCCTTCTGATATCTCTAACCATTTTCCAATTTGCTTTGAATGGAATTCTAGGGAGGGATCCCATAAATACCCCTTCAAATTCAATAGGTCTTGGCTATCAGATTCAGATTTCACACAAATGGTCAAAAAGAGACGGACTGATCTGATGCCCTCTGCTGCGGATGATGATATGGGTTTACTTTCTCATAAACTCACATTTCTCAAAAGTGAGGTCAAGTTTTGGATCAAACAAAAAGTAGCTGACATGGAGAAGGAATCGCATAACCTCGATGATGAAATCAGTGCTGTCATAACCCCAAAATTTCATAAAAATTTAAAAAAAATTATAGTGACATAAAATGTCTTAGATTGCAGTTTAGTCACTGCTAGAGGTTAGCAGAAAATGAAATAGTTTAACAAATTTTTAAGGATTAGTTTCAAATACAGACAGACTAATACAACTTTAATTTTTATAAGTCATAGAAAGAGGACTTGCATTTAATCTCTACTGGTTGTACTGATGTTTTACTTTTGTCAAGTAGGTGAGAAACCATGTTTGAAATTCGGGGCTTACTTAGCATTCTGCTAACTCAAATGGACTACTGGTTCTTACAGGTTTAGCAGGTAATCATATGATCAAGTAGGAGTTTATTTTGTATTATGTCGACAAGTATTTCTTTAGCATGATAAGATGCTAGTAAATAAATTGATTAATATGATGCAAGACTCTGATGAGGTAAAGTCAATTCGTTCGTTGTTTTGGATCTATGACAGTTTTTATATTTAAGCCATTATGACTTTTACCCTAAACATAATTATTGCTATTTACAAGAATGAGTTCTTCCAAGGTTTCTTTCTATCGTAAAGGTTGTAGTACCTAGTTAAATATAGACTCTTATAGTGAGCATAGAGCTCATGATCTTGTCATAAAATTACTTCTATTGTATCTTGATATTACTGCTATTGTCATGTTTTTAAACTCAAGTGCACTACTCTTTATGTATGAACAAAATCCTATGTTTTTCAAATGTAAAGTTTACAATGAAGGATTAGTTACTTAAGAGAAACTCTTTGCAATGGTTAATCTTCAGTCTTCTGGAAGACTTCTTCCTTTATCAGCATCAAGTCTTTTGGTTGAGAAATTTAGAGCTCTTCAGTTTATGAAATAAATCAAAATGTTATTATTTTAATAATCTAATTATCCTTTACTAGTCATGTAACAATACCAACTTATTTGATTTGTTGCAATGATGATTATCATCTTACACAGCTAGTTTACAAGTTGTAATCTTAATCTTCAGGTTATAACCATGATACAAAAGTTATTGTAATATTACAATTAATTTATAATGTTACAACAAACAATACTACTTGTATCCTAAGGTATTTTTACTACCTGGTAACTACTATGGTGTAGTCGAAACTATGGCATGATATAATAAAAGTTTTTGTTTCTTGATATACTATTTCCAAATCCTAGTATAATATCTTTGATGGAAAAGTTGATAAGATGAGAAAACATAAGATGCGTTAGACTAAGGTCGAAGGCATAAATTTCATTATGGCAAAAGATATGATCTTTTTTTTAAAATATCGTCGATAACATGGGTTGCATTATTGGCAATGATAAGTTTTACATTCGAAAGTGCAGTGTTGACTATAGAAATCGACCCACTCTTGGTTATATTTCTAGAAGGGTATGTTGATAAGTATCCACCATGCATTGGTTGACTTATAACACATCGAAACCATACTCTCTCGAATTTTTATTCAAGGGTTTGTTTCCTGTAAGTTGCACTGTGAAAACTCTTTGTGGTCGTGAGAGGCGTGCTCTTCCTTAACCTTTGGTACTAAGCATGCAATATTGTGCAATGTGGTTTAGGGTTTCGTTGTAGGTGTTTTCATTTTCTGTAGTGAGTTGAGAAAACACGGTGTGTGTGGTTTTGAACTCCTTCCCATAGTTCAAAACCTGGAACTGGTTTTACCCCTATGTCTATCCGTTCTTTGCTTTAACATCAAGGATATTGAGTGGTGTATCCTTGCTGCATCTGTCACAGGGTTGGCATGAAGGTTTGCTTACTTCATGGTGTAGTTCACTCAAGCTGGTGACTGTTTCTTCTTAACTCCAAATACCTCTTACTCATAGGTAAATTCTTTTACTCTGTACTCAATCCTTTCGTCAATTTATTTTCTAGTTAAGGTTAAAATATGAACATAGATATGAAATAATGTTTGGTATTTAAACTTGCAGGTTACCACCAATGTCTCTAGACTTGAAAGGAAATGCCTCTCATGCGTCAGTTAACTTCGTGGGCTTTCAAATGGGTAAGCCCCAGTCTCATCGTGGGTTCTCCTTGCTTACGAAATGGGTTGTTGTTAGAAGGTTCCCATGGTTGGAAACCTAGCTTCGATCTCTCTACTGGTTATGATGTTTAGTTTGTTTATTACTCATATTTTAAGTGAAAACCCTTGTGGTGCTCCGCTAGGTAGCATAGGCTCTTGAGCCGTGATGTGTATGTGGTTTTGGGTAAACAAATTCAACCTTACAACTTGATGATGTAATATTGTTGATTTAAGAATATAAGAATCTCCTTTATGCTCATAGTTTTTAAAAGACCTCTGTCTTGTTTGCTTCAGTTTTTCTTTTACATGAAGACTGTGAACTAGGTTTTGTTTAACATGTCAGTAGTGTATTTAGCTTACTGTTAAATAAAAGATTTATATATATTTGATTTAAGAAAGAAGACTGTGGAACAGTCTAGTTGTATAGTTCGTGGGGTTTTTACTTTTATAGTCAGCAATGTAACAAGTTTTATTTTAATGTAGGATTATTATTTATTTGGTTTTAATAGTAGAAAGGGTTTCGGCCCTTTGATTCTTACAGGCTATAAGCCTGCCTGGATTTGAGATTTATATTGCACATATTTAATTATTCTTATTTTAACACATATTCCATTAAATTTGTAATTATTTAGATCTAGAATTTAGAACTTTCGCTAGATTGAGTTCTTTCAAAATGAAAAAAGTCATAGCCTTTGAATCTTTACATAATTTCTATTAATATTATTTATAGTTTGTATTAAATGTTAAGTTGATTAAATTATTTTATAACATAATACCAACATTGTAGTTGTTATTACAACAATTATAAATATTGTCATAGTAATTATGTTTGTCTTTGTTTAGTATGTTGTTTTATTTTTGGAAGTTGGCACCACGTATAATCAAAACGAGAAAATATTTTATGACTTTAAAGTCTAAGTCTTACCCTTGTAATGATTAAAATAAATTATGAATTAAAGTAGCAACATAATTTATTATTATTATTGTTGGTAGTGGTAGTGTATTAAAAACTAAGTTGATGAATGTTTACTTTATGAATAATAGATTAAAGTTAGAAATTTCTTACCTATAAATTTATTTAATGATATTGATGATAGTAAATAATACATTGTTTATTAATATTAATTATTTTAACAATCAAAATCAATTATGAACTAGAAAAGCATTAGTGCAATATAGTTTGATTTTTTTCATATACAAGAGGAAAGGGGGAAAACCAATTGAATTAATTATTGCAAGTGTTCATTATTTATTTATGAAGTATTTGAACAATGTGTTTAATTGAAAAGAGCATATTTATATTGAAAATATAGATATATTACAATATTTATATTATCGTTATATTTTAAATCATCTATTAATTTATGTTAGGGCATGGAGGAATCGAACCACCATCGTCCTTCTTGTAATGCATGTGCTCTTCCATTGAGCTAGCACCCTTTACAACATGAGGGGAGAGGGATTGTGTTAACACCTGAATTACACCTTTCTAATCCTCTGTGACAAATCAAAATGATGAAAATCTTAGACTTTGATTCTTTCAAAATGATGAAATTCTTAGACTTTGATTCCTTACATAATTTCCATTAATATTATCTATAGTTTGTATCAAATGGTAAGTTGATTAAGTTCATGTAATGACATTAATATTGTATATGTTACTATGACTAAGCAATTGAATTATAATTTGATATGGAACTAGTACATTGTTGGTGTTGAGTTCCTATACTAGTAGAAGGTTGGCAATATTTTAAAATGACCCATTTAATAACTATTTAATGACATAATATAAATGTGTTTGTTACTATAACAATTTTAATTCTTGATGTAGCAAGCAATATTGCATGTGTTGAGTATCATGTTGTAATATATTAGAAGGTTGGCAACATTTTATAAGTGACAAGAAAAACTATTATATATTAAGTGTTACTATGCTAAGTTTATTATTTTAACGATAAAAAAACAATTATACGTTAGAATAAAAATATAATTTATTTATATTACTATTATTTATATTTTTTAATAAAAGTTAAGTTTATCAATGGTTATATCACAAAAAATAGATTGCAGAAGATTTTTTTACATATTATTATTAAAGTTATTTAATGACTTTAATAATTAATGTTTGTTGCTATTATTATCTTGGAATTTCATTTAATTGAAATTATGTTAACTAATGTGTCTAGGTTGAGTTACCATAGTAAGTCTAAGTCTTTTTTGAGTATCATGTTTTATTTTTGGAAGACGACACCACTTGATAGAGGACACGAGAAAATATTTTTATGACTTAGAGTAAAATAGGTTTTATCTTAGTAATGATTAAAATAAGTTATGAATTAGAATAGAGAGATAATTTATTATTGCTGTTGGTGGTGGTGATGGTGTATTAAAAACTAACTTAATGAATGTTGATTTTATGAATAACATATTTATGCGAGAAATTTTACCTATAAATGTATTTAATGATATACTTTGATTATCATTAATATTTATATTTGTGTATTAAAACAAAAGTCACCAATATTTGACTAGTGAATTATTAATAATTTGTGTAAGAAATTTCTTACATAATATAAAGTTATTTAACAACATATTAATATTGTGTTGTGACTATTATTAACTTATGTAGTATTGACATTAAATGTTAATACTTGCCTATTGATTTTCGGGAATAAGCTATGTGAAATATTTTCAAACCATAATTAATTTTACATTGTTCCCCCAACGATCATGCGTGAAGTGCCCACTTGAAATGTTGGTTTGAAAAATTCACTAACAACTTAATCTAGAAAATCATTCCTAATGATGACAAATTGTGAAAGCTCACACTCTGAAAATGTCACTACTTTGTCTTTGTTGAGTATAAGATATTGCACTAGTACAAAGTTTGCACCACTTTAAAGTCTAAATAAGAAAATATAATATTAACTAGAATGCAACAGAGTAAAACAATTCAATTTATATCAATTATAATAACAACTAATAGGGAAAAGTCACTTCAAACCTTATTGCAAGTGCCTTACATTTATTCACAGAGGAAGTCTAGGAGATGTTTTAAGGTTCATTATTGAATATGATTATGCACATTTGATATAGTGACATGTTTAGCTTATGTAAAAAACAAATTGAAAAGTTAAAAATTGAATGGTGTTATATAATTCACATAAAGTACCATCACATGAATTAACATAGAAGTTGAACCAAAATTTTCATATTAGCAAATAATATAAAATTCCTCAAAAAAGGTTTGAAGAGAATATTTGATATACAACCAACATTGAAAAGTGTTTCTTCTTGTATATTAATAACTCATTCAAAGAGAAAATTACATTCATGAATCATCTCCACATAATCTCCTTATATTCAGTCAAGCAAATCAATTACAACTTGTACACCACATTTATTTATCATGGTCTTTCTGCAATCTTCTTTCTTCTGCATCCATGCGCAAACTATGGTATTAACTGGAATAGATACAAGTCATGTGTCATCAAGGTTTGGTACCCAAATCATCTCAATATTTACATGAAGAGTCTCACTTTCATCATTCTGGAAGATATATGAGGTGGTGTTTTCCATCGAAATCATCTCTCCTTCATCCTCAATTCATGATATAACTAGCAACATCTTTTCTTTCTCAACTTCAATCATAGGATTGAATCTTGGCTTTAGCTTGTTGCACTTGGGTCCAACATATACCAATTCATCCGTCACATTATCAAAATCTCCATCCATAATACTTATATTACATGCAGTGCATTAAATATCACATGGATTAAATTGTCTTTGTGATGCAAAGTATTTGATGATAATGTCTAACATGAATTAAAGCTAACATGATGTTACTACTTAATGATTGATTTTTTGGCTTAAGTTATGTAAAATCTTTTCAGTCCACAATTAGTTTTTCATGGTTCCTGTAACAAGTATGGATGGAGTGTACACTCAAAACATTGGTCTAAAAAACACACACAATTTAACCCAAAAAATCAATCACAATGATTACAAACTGATAAAACCTGCACACTCAAAATGTTAGTACTATATTTATTGAGTATAAGTTAATATACAAGTACAAAGCTGGCACCACTTTAAAGTCTACATGAGAAAATATAATTATGAATTTGAATGCAACATAGTAGTACAATTAAATTTATAACTATAATAATGAATAATAGGCAAAACTCACTTCAAACCTTATTGCAAGTGCCTTACATTTATTCACAAAGCAAGCCTATAAGATGTTTTAAGGTGCATTTGCATAAAGTATCATCACTTGAATTAACATTGAAGTTGGAACAAAATTTTCATATATGTAGCAAATAATATAAAATTCCTCAAAAGGTAGCTTGAAGAGAATATTTGATATACTACAAACATTGACAACTTTTTCTTCATGTATATTAATTAGTCATTCAAAAAGAAAAATTACATTTATGAATCATCTCTGCCTAATCTCCTTATATTTTCTCAAGCAGATCAAGTACAGCTTGAGGATGAAGATTTCCACAATTAATCTTAATGACAAAGAGAGTTTATGGAATTTAATTGTGTATTGAAATGTCCCTACGTTTCAAGTGGACACTTCACCAATCATCAGAGGAACAAAATGAAAATATCAAAGTGGTATTGAAGAGATTGAGCAAAAGCTAATAATAAATAAGGTAAGGGTTGTGTACATACATTAATGAATATAATTATGCACATTTGATATAGTGAGATGTTGTGTTGATCTAAAAGACAAATTGAAAAGTTAAAAATTGAATGGTGTTATCTAATTTGCATAAAGTATCATCACATGAATTAACATTGAAATTGATGTGAAATTTTCATATATGCAGTAAATAATATAAAATTCTTCAAAAAGTCACTTGAAGAGTATTTATTATACTACAAACATTGAAAAATGTTTCTTCATGTATACTAAAAGTCATACAAAAAGAAAAATTACATTCATGAATCATCTCCACCTAATCTCCTTATATCTGCTCATGCAGATCAAGTACAACTTGTAGACCACATTTAGTTATCTTGGTATTCCTACAATCTTCTTTCTTTGGCACTCATGCCAAAACTATGGTATTAATTGGAATAGATCCAAGTTATTTGTCATTAGGATTTGGTACCCAATATTGTTCTAAAATGTTTCCCTTGTATTTCCCTGAGCTAGGTTTCCACCAATCAATATTTACATGAAGGGTCTCACTGTTATCGTCCTAGAATATATCTGAGGTGGATTTTTCCATCCAAATCATCTCTCCTTCATCCTCATTTCTTGATCTAACAAGCAACATCTTTCCTTCTCAACATCAATTCTAGGATCAAATGTTGGCTTTGGCTAGTTGCACCTGGGTCCAACATATACCAGTTCATCTGTCACATTATCAAAATCCCCATCCATAATACTTGATATTGCATGGAGTGCATTACCATCGACATTAACATTTTTCCTCGTCTTGGGAAAAAAATCATCAGAAGAAGAATCACTTTCATCCAAGGGTGTATGGTCATTGTAGATTCCATCTAATGCATTAATAATTCTTTTCCAATGCTCTAGTTTTTTATTGTTAGAATAATCAACCCATAGTTAGCTACCTTAGACATTAATTTAATTATTTTTGTCTTATTTGCCTAGTCTCATGATTCCATCTTATGCAAGTTGTCATTTACCTATCCATAGTGGTCAAACTTGCCTATTTTTACTCATGTAGCACTTGGGAAACCTCAAGGAATCAATTCTACTTTATTCCTGGTCTCCTAGGTGCCCTTCTACTTTTTCTTCTTTATTGCCTGCTTTTTCAGTGCTTTAAGGCAATTGGGAAAGTTTGACTAGGTGAGGTGAACTAGTTTTTTGTCCTCCACATACTCCACTCTTTTCTCCTATGAAAAGCATGTATGAGTTGTAATTACATCACTCTTTAGCTTGCCTAAGTTCTTTTTCCAATTTGTGAGCTCCATGACTGATTTGGAAACAACTTTTTGAACCTATGGGGGATTTTCTTAATTTTAGTAAGCCTGCTTTTGACTAGATTCGAATTGATCCTCATGCATTCAAATCCATTATGTAATTATTTAATAAAGAAACCTATTATGTTATAGGGTTGGCTATTGTACACTGAGTTAATACAGTTTAGTGTTCAGCTCCATATTCAGTCTCTTTTGTGAATGATTTTGCATGTTCAATTGATAATTGTTGTGAGTAAAATTAATCTATCACTGAGTTAAATTTCCACATGGTATCAGAGCCATTTTAGATCAATTTCTCTCCTTCAAAATTGTTTTGCAGGTTCGACATTAGTGACTGGGAGCCTTCTACTGACAGCCGGGACAAATTTCTAAGCTATGGATCAATCTCAGAAGATCATCTTGACTCCCTTCAACTTCTTTGAATTGAAAGCAGAAATGAGATATTGTTGAGAGTGAAAGGACTCTACAGGGTGACTATGGAAATAGAAGTAGATCCAAATGCAAATGCACAGAAGATAAAATGGTACAACATGAGGGATAAGGCCTATGGTCTCTTGTGTCTAAGTATTTCTAGAGACCTCCTTTTCCATCCTGATGGATTGACATCACCAAATGAAGTATGGGAGAAGATTACTGATCTTTTTGGAAAGACAGATGAGATGAGGGGACATCAAATCGAAAATGAGCTAATTTCCCTGAGTCCCAATAGCTTTGAATCACTGCAACTCTATTTCTCCAAGTTCAAAGCACTTGTTTTACAGCTAAAACAGTGTGGGATCGAAAAGAAGGATGATCAGCTGGCCTTGGCCATTCTCTCGAATCTTGGCCCTGACTATTCAGTGTTTGTTTTGACCTTCTATGTCCCAAAGTTGACAGCTCGAACCTGGAAGATGCCTAGCCTTGCATATTTCATGGAATCTCTCACACAAGAACAAGACAAGCTGGTGATGATGGGCACCATAAAACCATCCAAAGACCAAGCTATGGTTGCTGGAGATTCGAAGGTGGATTCAGAAAGCAAAAAGAAAGCTAAAAATCCACCTGAGAAAAATAGAGACAAGAACAAGTCTCCAGAGGAGCCACAAGGTTCCAAGAAGAACTACTAGAAGAAGAAGAATAAAGGAGAAATGAGCAAGTGCACATAATGCAATAAGGGAAATCACACTGAAAGATCTTGTATGAAGAAACAAATAGACATGCTGACCCAACTCCTGGAGAAGAATGGCATCTCCCTTCCAGACAGCTCAAAGAAGAGAGAAGGAGGATCAAGTTCAGAATACAGAGAGAGAGTTCATGCATTGGTTGCTGGCACATCAAGCTCACCTAGTTTCATCATCGATTCTGGAGCTTCAAGACACATGGTTTCGACCAAGGAGGCATTCTCCTCACTTGATATGTCAAAAGGACCACCTATAGTACTCGGAGATGACTCTCTCAATGAAAGTTTGGGCAAAGGGAGGATTGATCTTGATCATGGTCAGTTCAGCAATGTGTTGTATGTGCCTGGTCTTGCCTCCAACCTCTTATTAGTGTACCAGATGACTCACACTGGGTCTCCAAAGAAGGTCATATTATCCCCTGATGAAGTTGAGATCATAGAGATCTCAAGTGGTAAAGTCATTGCAAAAGGAGTTGCAAATCATGCTCAAAAGGTATACATGTTCTCACACTTCCTACCCTACTCAAACCCCTCTGCTCTTCTGATTCATGCTAATGAGGCAAGAAAGCTTTGGCATGAAATATTTGGTCACCTAAATTACAAGTATATTTCTGATCTTAGTGAAAAAGATATGGTCATAGGGTTGCCCAAGATAAAATTTTCCAAAGGAGTCTGCCAAGGTTGTATCCTAGGAAAACACCCAGAGCATAAATTTGAGAGAGCTAGTCATGAGAGAACCTCTGCACCCCTCGAGCTGATCCACAGTGATGTTGCTGGCCCTTTCCCTCATATGTCCATGATTCAGGCCAAATATGCATTGAATTTCATAGATGACTTTTCTAGGTATTGCTCGGTTTACTTCCCGAAACACAAGTCTGAAGTTTTTGTCCTCTTCAAAGTCTTTAAGGCTTTGGTTGAAAACCAGTATGGGAGGAAACTCAATGTCCTCGGATCTGACAATGGTGGTGAGTATGTCAAGTCTAAGTTTATTAATTATTGTGCAGATGTAGGTATTCAGATGCAGCATTCTATCCATTACACACTACAGCAAAATGGTGTTGCTGAGAGGAAGAACAGATCACTGAAGGAGATGGCAACATGCATGATGGAGGCCAAAAATTTGCCACCAAAGTACTAGGATGAAGCTATAAAATGTGTAGCCTATATCCAGAATAGGGTGCCTCATAAATAGCTTGATGGTATAACTCCTTTCGAAGCATGGAGTGGGCACAAGCCAGATGTGACCCATTTCAGGATTTTTGGCTCAAGGGCTTGGGCTAGAATTCCAACAGAAAAGAGGAAGGCTTTGCAGCCCCAAATCCAAGAGTGTCTATTTGTTGGGTACTCTAAATATTCAAAAGGGTACAAGCTGATAAATTTGAGCACAAACAAATCCTTTATTGAAAGGTGTGTTCAGTTTCAAGAAGAACCCCTTGCAACAGTGGAAGTTGGAGAAGCCTCTTCACCACCTGAACCTCTGAAAGTAAGTGAAGAGTTTGTTGAACATGATGATTCTGATATGTCTGATAGTGATGAGTTTATTTCAGACCCTAACAGACCTACAAGGACAAAATGGGCATCCAAGACGCTACATGCAGCAGGAGAGCTAGCTGGGGATCCCAATGACCCAAGGACGACTAGATCTCAATTTGAGAGTGGTCTGTGCATGAAGGATCCTATGTTTGCTGAGAAATGCTATCTGATGGTGGAATCAGATCCTCAAATAGATGAAGAAGTAGTAGGAGATCCAAGATTTCAAGCAGCCATGAAGGAATATTTCAACTCACTCCAGAAGAGAAACACATAGGAGCTAGTGGATCTTCCCCCAGGGAGGAAGTTAGTTCAGTATAAGTGGGTCTACAAGACCAAATTTCCTGCTGATGGTTCACCTATGAAGTATAAGGCCAGATTGGTAGACAAGGGATACTCATAGGTTCATGGCATATATTACAATGAGACCTTTGCACCAGTGGCAAAGATGGATTCCATCAAGCTAGCCTTAGCCATTGTAGCCTCAAAGCAATGGGAGGTACATCACATGGATATAAAATGTGCCTTCCTGAATGGAGATCTCACTGAAGAGATATATATGTAGAAGCCTCAAGGATTTTCTACTAACCCTTCTCTTGTGTGCAGGTTGAGAAAGTCATTGTATGGGCTAAAGCAAGCCCCTAGGGCTTGGTATGCCAAGATTGATAGCTTCTTGCTATCACTGAATTTTGTTCGGTGCAAATCAGATCCAAATGTCTATTTGAAGTTAATTAATGGTTCATTAATGATCATTGTGTTATATGTTGATGAACTCCTCCTTACAGGAAGCTCAAAGGATGAGATTGCTTCCTTGAAGGGTGCAATGAACCAAGCCTTCTCCATGACATATTTGGGGCTCTTAAGCCAATTCTTGGGGCTTGAGATTGCTAAAACCAAAGCTGGAATCAAGGTGCACCAGTCCAAGTATGCCTTGGATTTGTTGAACAAATTCAGAATGAAGGACTGCAAACCAAGCAATACTCCTTTCCTTTCAGGAGTGAAGCTGGAAGAAGCTGATTCTTCACCTATGGTAAACAATACACTGTATAGGCAATTGATTGGATGTTTGTTCTATCTTACACATACTAGACCTGATATTTATTATGCAGTAAGTGTGGCTTCTAGATACATGGATCAGCCTCATGAGATCCATTGGAAAGCAGCCAAAAGGATCCTTAACTTTGTTCAGGGAACAAGGACACATGGGATCTTCTACAAAGCAAAATCTGATCTTGATTTGATTGGATATACTGACAGTGATTGGGTAGGTGATAGCACAGACAAAAAGTCCACATCAGGATATGTGTTCATGCTTGCAGAAGGGCCAATCAGCTATTCAAGCAAGAAATAGAGTGCCATTGCACTCTCATCTACAGAAGCAGAGTACAGAGGAGTTGTTAATGCAACAACGCAATTTTTATGGTTGCAAGGATTACTTGGAGAGTGTGGTTTCGAATCAGAGTAATCAACTACCATCTACTATGATAATCAGAGTACCATTCGAATCTACAAATATCTAGTTTAGAAGCAGATAACCAAACACATTGAGATCCATATGCACTACATCAGAGAGCTTGTGCATGATGGCACCATTCACCTACTCTTCTGTTCATCTTCAGAACAAGTAGCTGATATCTTCACCAAAGCATTTTGTGAGAAGACCTTCAGCAATCTTAAATAACTGCTAGGGATTGTTGATCATGCTATGAAGCATGATTGAAGACAAGATTTCCAAATTTTGTTTTACAGTCCATGTTTAAGGGAGGATTTTCCCATGTGGTTTTTGCCTCTTTCCTTGGTTGTATGGACATGCAGTATGTAAAGGGTGACTAAGCCTTGTTTCTAGGCCCTATAATTTTCTGATATATTACTCATAAGTCAGGCTTAAGGGGGAGTTTTAGAATAATCAACCCATAGTTAGCTACCTTAGATATTAATTTAATTATTTTTGTCTTATTTTCCTAGTCTCAAGATTCCATCTTATGCAAGTTGTCATTTACCTATCCATAGTGGTCAAACTTGCCTATTTTGACTCATGTAATGCTTAGGAAACCTCAAGGAATCAATTCTACTTTATTCCTGGTCTCCTAGGCACCCTTCTTCTTTTTCTACTTTATTGCCTGCTTTTTCAGTGCTTTAAGGCAATTGGGAAAGTTTGACTAGGTGAGGTGAACTAGTTTTTTGTCCTCCACATCCTCCACTCTTTTCTCCTATGAAAAGCATTTATGAGTTTTCATTCCATCACTCTTTAGCTTGCCTAAGTTCTTTTTCCAATTCGTGAGCTCCATGACTGATTTGGAAACAACTTTTTGCACCTATGGGGGATTTGCTTAATTTTAGTAAGCCTGTTTTTGACTAGATTCGAATTGCTCCTCATGAATTCAAATACCTTATGTAATTATTTAATACAGCAACCTATTATGTTATAGGGTTGGCTATTGTACACTGAATTAATATAGTTTAGTGTTCAGCTCCATATTCAGTCTCTTTTGTGAGTGATTTTGCATGTTCAATTGATAATTGTTATGAGTAAAATTAATCTATCATTGGGTTCAATTTCCACATTTATTACATTCCTCTATAAAAATTGGTTAATTCTCATTTCCAATAGTCTCTTTCCACATTTTTATGTATGATGTTATTCATTCCTTTAGTTCTTTTAAATAAACAGCATTACCCTTGGGACGTAAGAAAGATGGCTTCCCTATGGGAAATATAGGTTGACCTTCATCATCTATATTCCAGAACTTAATTGGTTTTGACCATTCAATGTCTCTGATGGATTCTTTATACCTCATAATTGGAACATCATTGAGTACAAGAAATTGGAAGTACTGGACATTAAGATGTCCAGCTACTGCATTTTCCCCCTCCTTGGTGTACCCATTAGGAAAAAATTTGAAGTCATACACTTTGTCAATAAGTTTAGGTGGAAAGCCTCATTTTTCTTTTATTGTGCGATAGGTATCCATCATCTCAAGTAAATAATATATATCTTTACCTTTCAAGTTGGAAGACATTCTTCCGTAGGTTCCATCTATGTATTCATGGGTGTGCCTCACAATCAAGAATCCAACCTCAATAGTGATGAATACACCAGGTACAATTAGTAGTGATAGAAACATGAAAACATAACAGTTCTTATTATCACTAGCTGCATTTTCCAACTATAACAACAAATGTGGAGGAAGAGGTTTCAAATCAAGATTTTGATTTTTTGAGCTTCCATTTTAAGATAGGAAAGCATCCTTGTACACTCTACATTTTGAGTGAATAGAGTTTTGAAGTAATGCATTTGAATGTGGGTTTCTAGAACTTCCACTCTCATAAAGAAAATCACCATACATATCAAGGCATGGGTCTTCAAGGTCCCTCAAGCACTTTGCAATAGATGTAATGGTAAATTGTGATCCCATGTGTACAAATGGTAGGGAGAAATTACCAAAACTGCCTGTGCTATGCCCATGTGTTAGCATACCTGTAAACGACAAACCCAAGTTTGTTCCTGCAACAAATTTTGATTTGACACGTAATCTTGGGTTTGAAGTCTTTGTTTTGTCCATTTTATCATGGATAATTCTCAAGTATTCCTTTGGATACCGCTCTAACATAATTATGTGGGCACAGTAGCAATATCTTCCACACATAACAATCATGTTATGTTTCTTCAGTCTAGCTCGTGCCTTTTCTTCCAGCTTTTTTGTAGTTGATGTCTTCATCTATGCTTTCAACACAATACATTCACTACATTTACTGAAGTTAGTGTTCTTTGAGAATGCCACATCTGGAAAATGAGTATTCCAAATATTACTCATTGTTGGTTGTGATATTGATGGAAAATTGAGCTCTTTAAGAGCCTCATTGATCTCTTTTAACAAATAAATTTTGGTGTACTTTGATGGAAACAATATTAAAGGAGCAGACATTCCATCTTCTTCAACTTGTCATGTTTGGTTTAGTGAAAAATATGAATTATCCATTACAATTTTGTGCAATATTTCTATGGTTACCACAATATGTGCACGTGCTTTGCATTTGTTGGTGTTACCATGAGTTCCTTTGACACGTCCTTGCTGAAAATTATGTTGGTAAGTATAGAAGGTGCTTTGAGGAATATTATGTATCTTGTACCATGCTTTATTACAAATAATATCTCCATTAAACCTCAATGTCCTTTACTTTCCTACCAGTAGGAGGTAGGCCATGGCCATGGCTCTTTGACATGATTGTGTTGGAAAGGAGTGAATTCAAGACAAATTCCCTAATGCCATTTTTATTTAAGAGTTTCATACCCCTTATAGTAGTTGTAATGTATTTCCTATCCACATGTTGAACACAATCTTGTTCGCATCATTCGTTCGCTTCCAAAAGTCAGATTTATTTATCTTCATCTCTTTGTATTTGAAAGTTTACATATTTTTTTGTAGCCACAACTCGTTTAATCCTTTTATATGGCCTCGTTGTGTGCATAGCAATTGATTCTGGATCTTTGTCATTATAAAGATCACCATCCCATGTGTTTAAGGGAATTATTTCCTCTATAAGATCCCATACTGCCATTTCCTTGGGTGCCTCCTTGAAATTTTCATTCACCCTTAAAATATCACCTTCATTGTCCACCAACTTATTTATTAGCCATCTAACCCAACAATGTATAGAATTATCCCCAATCCTACATATTTCACAAGTTCTATCTATGTCTTCCACAAAAACACTGAATTCCTTTTCACCTAACATTTCACCCTCAACCATGTAATCCTCACAGACATTAACTATGATCATTTGGCAATTCACATGCTTGTTCCCGTGCTTTCATGTGTAAGAGAAACTTTTTTACATGTAAATGTAAGCCTATCTTGGGGATTATTTACTGGATGATCATGACAATGAGTTTCCAAATCTAATTCTTGCCAAATATCATAAGATCCCAATGCACCCCCTAGTGTATTCTCAAATCCTATTGGATGTGGCAAAAGAGCATCATGTTTTAATACCTTCTCAATGTTAATCACTATGGATCATTTATTTACCATCCTTCCATGCACTTTATGACCAATATTTGTATTGAATATGGAGCCTTCACCCACCTTCACTCCACATTGCAAAAGATCTACCTTGGTCTCCAATAGAAAATGTCGAAGAGACATTTGCACCTATACAACAAATTAAACAAACTTAGTATTTGCTCAAAAAAACAAGCAATGTACTATAAAAAACACTTAACATGTGCTTCAAGATTTTGATTTACCTTTGTTATGCCTCAAATCTATGATCTTCCATGGATGTAAGTCCCCTTGATCAAAATATTCCACAATCAAATGTGGTTCAATGACATCAATTATCAAAACCATAACATATCCTACATTAAGCCTTTCTCCACTATAAGTAGTTTTCAATCTAACAAAACCACATCATCATCAATCACATTGCACCATGATGGAAATATAACTAGAGTTAGCTTTCGTCCTTAAATCATTGCATGGTCAGTGAAATCTAATGTGTGTTAGCTTTCATAATGTAGTTTTCCATCTAGCATAACCACATTGTCATCAATCACAATGCACCAGATGGAAAACTAGCTAGAGTTAGCTTTCATTCTTAAAACATTGCACAGTGAGTAAATCTAATATATGTTAGTTTTCATAGGGTAGTTTTCCATCTAACACAACCACATTGTTATCAAATACATTACACCATGATGGAAATGTAGCTGGAGTTAGCTTTCCTTCTAACAACATGTCACTATAAGGGAAAGCTTATGTGTATTAGCTCATTACACCATGATGGAAAACTAGCTAGAGTTATCTTTCATTTTAACAACATGGCACGATGAGTGAAAGCTAACATGTGTTAGCTTTAATAAGGTAGTTTTCCATGTAACTCAAGAACATTGTCATCAAGCACATTACATTGTGTTGGAAATCTAGCTGGAGTTAGCTTTCATCATTAAATTGTTGCACAGTAAGTGAAATCTAATGTGTGTAAGATTTTATAGTGTATTTTTCCATCTAGCACAACCACATTGTCATCAATCACAATGCACCATAATGGAAATCTAGTTGGAGTTAGCTTTCAATCTTAAAACATTGCATGGTGAGTAAAGATAATGTTTGTTACCCTTCATGAGATAGTTTTCCATCTAACACAGCCACAATTTCACCAACACATTACATCATGATAGAAATCTAGCTGGAGTTAGCTTTCCTTCTAACAACATGGCACTATAAGAAAAAGCTTATGTCTTTTAGCTCATTACACCATGATGGAAATCTAGCTGGAGTTAGCTTTCCTTTTAAGAACATGGCACGATGAGTGACATCTAATGTGTGTTAGCTTTCATAAGGTAGTTTTCCATTTAACATAGCCACATTTCCATCAACCATGTTGCACCGTGTTGGAAATCTAGCTGGAGTTAGCTTTCATCCTTAAATCATTGCATGGAGAGTGAAATCTAATGTGTGTAAGCTTTCATAGTGTATTTTTCCATCTAGCACAACCACATTGTCATCAATCGTAATGCACCATGATGGAAATCTAGCTGGAGTTAGCTTTCGTTCTTAAATCATTGCACAGTGAGTAAAAGCTAATGTGTGTTAGCTTTCATAAGGTAGCTATTCATCTAACACTGCCACATTGTCATCAATTACATTACACCATGATGGAAATCTAGCTAGAGTTAGCTTTCCTTCGAACATGGTACTATGAGTGAAAGCTTATGTGTGTTAGCTCATTACACCATTATGAAAATATAGCTGGAATTACCTTTCTTTTTAACATGGAAGGATATGTGAAAGCTAATGTGTGTTAGCTTTGATAAGGTATTTTTCTATCTAACATAACCAAATTGTCACATTGCACCGTGATGGAAATCTAGCTGGAGTTAGCTTTCAACCTTAAATCGTTGCAAAGTGAATGAAATCTAATGTGTGTTAGCTTTCATAATGTAGTTTTTCATTTAGCACAACCATGTTGTCATCAATAAAAATGCACCACGTTGGGAATCTAGCTAGAGTTAGCTTTCGTTCTTAAAACGTTGCACGGTGAGTAATAACTAATATGTGTTAGCTTTCGTAAGGTAGTTTTCCATCTAACACAGCCACATCGTCATAAAATACATTACACCATGATGCAAATCTAGCTAGAGTTAGGTTTGCTTCTAACAACATTGCACGATGAGTGAAAACTAATGTGTGTTAGCTTTTATAAGGTAGTTTTCCATCTAACACAACCACATCGTCATTGATCACATTACAACGTGATGGAAATCTAGCTGGAGTTAGCTTTCATCCTTAAATCATTGCATGGTGAGTGAAATCTAATGTGTGTTAGCTTTAATAATGTAGTTTTCCATCTAGCACAACCACATTGTCATCAATCACAATGCACCATGATGGAAATCTAGCTGGAGTTAGATTTCATTTTAACAACATTGAACGATGAGTGAAATATAATGTGTGTTAGCTTTCATAAGGTAGTTTTCTATGTAACATAACCACATTTCCATCAAGCATGTTGCATCGTGTTGGAAATCTAGCTAGAGTTAATTTTCCTCCTTAAATCATTGCACGGAGAGTGAAATCTAATGTGTGTAAGCTTTCATAGTCTATTTTTCCATCTAGCACAACCACGTTGTCATCAATCACAATGCACCATGATGGAAATCTAGCTGGAGTTATCTTTTGTTCTTAAAACATTGCACGGTGAATAAAGCTAATGTCTGTTAGCCTTTATAAGGTAGTTTTCCGTCTAGCACAACGACATTGTCATCAAATACATTACACCATGATGGAAATCTAGCTGGAGTTAGCTTTCCTTCTAACAACATGGCACTAAAAGGGAAAGCTTATGTGTGTCAGCTCATTACATCATGATGGAAATCTAGCTGGAGTTAGCTTTCCTTTTAACAACATGGCACGATGAGTGAAAGCTAATGTGTGTTATCTTTCATAAGGTAGTTTTCCATGTAACACAACCACATTGTCATCAATCACATTGCGTTGTGTTGGAAATCTAGTTGCAGTTAGCTTTCATCCTTAAATTGTTGCATGGTGAGTGAAATCTAATGTGTGTAAGCTTTCATAGTGTAGTTTTCCATCTAGCACAGCCACATTGTCATCAATTGCAATGCACCATGATGAAAATATAGCTGGAGTTACCTTTCATTCTTAAAACATTGCACAGTGAGTAAAAGCTAAGGTTTGTTAGATTTCAAAAGGTAGTTTTCCATTTAACACTGCCACATTGTCATCAAATACTATACACCATGATGGAGATCTTGCTAGAGTTAGCTTTCCTTCTAACATGGCACTATGAGTGAAAGCTTATGTGTGTTAGCGCATTACACCATTATGAAAATCTAGCTGGAGTTATCTTTTTTTTTAACAACATGGCACGATGAGTGAACTTATCATTACCAAGTGGATTTTTCATTATGTCAATAGTTTGCTCTGTTGTAGGACAATAATAAAGGAAAATGTCTTGATTATCAACCAACTATCTGATGTAATTGTGATGAACTTCAATATGTTTATTTATGGCATGATAGATTGAATTTTTCACCATTTTGAGAGCACTCTGATTGTCGCAGAAAAGTAAGGTTAGCACTACTTGGTCAAGTTGAAGATCAACCAATATTATTCGTAACCACATTGCCTCACAACCTCTATTGAAGTCTGCCTTGTATTTTATGTCAATGGAGGATAAGGCAACTGTAGGTTGTAGCTTACTTTGCCATGAAATTTCCTTCCTCAACCAAGAGTGAACACATAACCTGTTTTTGACTTCCTTGTATCAACTGATCCAACCCAATTCAAATCAATATGCTCTGCTATCATGGAGTCAATAGATCCCTGATATAGAATTCCAAAGTCAGGGGTCCCTTTGAATATTGACGGACTCATTTTTCAACTTTCCAATGTAACTCTTCAGGATTAGACATGAATTGAGAAAGAGAAAAAGCACTGCAAAACATAGATCTGATTAGGTGGTGGTAAGATAAATCGAACTATCAACCAATTTCCAATACAATGACTCATTGACTAGTGGTGAGTCCGTGTAAGATGAGAGTTTTATGCCAACTTCAATAGGTGTAGATGTAGGATTAAATTTAGTCATTCAGAATTTTTTGAAGAGTGCTTTGGAATACTTGACTTGTGATAAAAATATAGTGTGCTTAGATTGTGAAAATTATACACCTAAACAATAATGAAGCAGGATTTAATCAGTAATTTCAAAAATAGATCAAATATCAAATTTCACTTGTTGAATCTTGTTGGAAATTCTTTTGGCTATGGGAAGACCATTAACATAGACAAAATAACTTCACTATATCATCATCATTGTTTATGACGTAGCAAGTGGGTTCATAATAGGTTTTTCTAATTCTAGAATCTCTAAGGTATTGATCAAGTTTGAAATAGCAGGCTTGAGGAGCCTACTTGAGTCCATACAAGGACTTTACAATCCATACAAGGACTTTACATCAAGGCAATTTTAACATCCATCTATATATCTTCCATCCAGAATGAGCATAAATGGAGATAACTAGTCGAAAAGTTACCATTTTCACTGTGGGGGCAAAGGTTTCTTCACAGTCCACCCCTTCACCTTGTGCATATTCTTTGGCGGCAAGACAATATTTGTATTTTTCCAAAGAACCATCTGATTTATATTTGACATTAAAAATCCATTTACAATGAATTGCTTTCTTCCCTAGAGGCAATGTAGACAACACCCAAGTCTTGTTTTTCATCTATGCATTATATTTCACTTTCATGGCAGCCTTTGATTCAAGTTTTCCTTTCAAATCTTCAAATGTGCTAGGTTCAAATACCTGGCACAAAATCAACAAAAGTGAGAGCAAAATTTACCTGCTCACTGCCTCACACAATTTGTTGCCTCAATCATGTAGTTTGTCCTTTTAATACCTTTGGAAACTCATCTTCTAAATATCATTCCATCATGGTATAATACCACTTCCATTTCCTTTGTTGGCCCTCTTGATCTTGCTGTGAAGATCAAGAATCCCTCTCTGTTGTGAAGATTGAGAATCCCCCTCTTCTTAACAAAACCCCTCCTTGGAACTTGACTCCTCTAATGTTTCTAGCTCTGAGTCCTGTTTGATTTCAACACCAGAACTTGTTCTTGAATGAGCAACAAATTCCCATACACTAATTAGTACTATCCATAGATTTATCATTATCACAAAAGAACGATATTTTGTCATCTATAACATCTCTATTGATCACAATTTTGTTTGTAGAGACATCTAGTTATTCATTAGGAACGTTTTTCCTTGGGAATATTTGCAAAAGCAATACAGCTAAAAAATACCAAAATCTCTTACAAAAGGTTTTCTTCCTAACCATGAATCCTTAGGAGTGATATCCTATAAAGATTTACAAGGAGTTTTGTTAAGGATGTAAGAATTCACTACGTTTTCCTAGTATGGCTATGGTACATTCTGGTTGTGCACTATGCAATTTGCCATCTCCACAACTATGCTATTCCCCCTTTCCATGAATCCATTTTGTTGTGGAGTGTATGGAGTGGTATACCACCTATGTATACCTTCCCTTTTGTAAAATTATTTGAACTAATTTGAAACAAACTCACCTCCATTATTAGATCCTAAATATTTGAGCTGTTTACTTATTTGTTTCTCTACAAAATATTTTCATGTTACAAACTTTGAACAATAATTTGACTTGTTATTCATAAAACAAACCCTCATTTTCCTTGAATAGTCATCAACCATTAGTAGGAAATACTTAGCTCCGGATATTGTAGGTGTTTTCATTGGACCATGCAAATCAACATGTAGTAGGTCCAAAACTCCTTTGGCTTGCCATGTTTTATTGTCAGTATCAAATGAAATTCAATGTTGTTTTCATAACTAACAGCCTGCACATATCTCTAACAATCCTGCACATACATCTAACAATCCTGAATGGATGGAAGACCATCTACCATATTAGTCTTATTAAGTACAAATAAATATTGATAACTTAGGTGTCCATACCTTTCATGCCATACTACATTTGTATTCTCTACCAAACCTGGTGCATGTTCCTTTGTTTTTTTAGATCAGCTAGTCTATACAACCCTTTTTCACCAATACAAACTACATTCACGTTGCTATCACGAGAGTAGTGACCATATATTTGCTTCCTTGAAAATTTATAAAAATATTAGGGTTCCTAGTTATCTCACTAATAGACAATATTTTTGCTCATGTTAGGAACATATCGAACGTTTTTGAACAACCTCACTTAAAATATTGTTCAATATGACATGAACAACCTCACATCCTCTAACATAGTGAGTCCATCCATCACCCAAAGCAATAGATTCACTAATACTCTTATCTTATGTGACACTTGTAGTGGTGAGATGCGCCTGAGTCGAATACCAGGATACAGAATTGGTTGATTGATTATGTAATGCCACAAATGAAAAATCACCCACTTCTTCTTCTTCACCTCTTTCGGCAACATTTGCATGCCTTGATTTCATTTGACCACGTGCCAAGTCATATTGTTTTTTTTGGCAATATCTCTTGAAGTGTCCAGGCTTATTGCAGTAATAACATGTGAATTTGTTCTCTTTGATACATTGCTAGCATTTTTTTGTGTGTCTTTTCCTTTGAACTGTCCACTAAATGCACTCATTATAGTGGATGGAGTTGATGCCTCTATCTGATCTAGCCTCCTTTCCTTCTATACAAAAAAGTGTCAATAACTTCTCAAATGTAAGTTGTTGGTTCTCTCCAAGTAGATGTAAGGACTCAACAAATTAATCAAAAAATGGCGGCAAACTTCGCATCAACATAGTAACCATATCCTCATCATCCACCGGCTTCTTAATAGCAAAAATTTGATCATTAAGATCCTTCAAGTGCGATAACTATTTAGAGATTGATCCTCCTTCCTGCAACTTAGTGGAAAAGTTAAAACAAAAGATTTTTAAAATACAATGACCACCCAACTTCTGATGCTTGATACTTATTTTGGAGATTTTTCCACAATACAGGTACTACAATGGAATTGCTTACTTTTGGAATTAATGTTTCTCCCAGTGACAGTTTGAGAAGCACACGTGCCTCTTTATGTATTTTATCATAGTTTTCAAGATAATTTGCTGGTCTGTATTCTTTACCTAAGATGGTTTGTTCAAGATCTCTAAATTCAATAATGGTCAGTATCTTATGACTCCACAAACTATAATTCTTTCGCATAATTTTTTCACACTTTGGAAAGAGTAAATGATGCTAACTAGCGATTACTAATACAAATCAAACAGTGAAGACTACAATTTAGCACAGGATTACTACCACTGAGAGTACTCCATCGAATCAATTTAGCAAACCTCCTTCATGTTGACAGCAGCTTTGAATTTCCACGCAGTGGTTGGTAAATACTTCCACTTTCCAATTCACAGCAGGTCATCAATCCTTCACACAGTAGTTTCATGGTCAAGACCAAGGTGGTGGCTGACCCTTAATGAGCTTACTTTTATCATGCGGCTACACCACAAGATCACAGCTGTTGTCCCAACGAAAACTCCTTGATTTAGCAGCATATCAGGTCACAACAGCTCCGAATATCTACTTGCCTATATCGATATTACAGTAAGAAGATTTTCTAAAGTTCAAAGTCTACCATCAATAGTAGAAATTCCAAAAAATGCAAAACATGGTCAATATTTATCATAAAAGAAAAGTTGATAGGGATAAATACAATGAATGAACTCAAAATGACACATTAAGAACCAATGACACTCCCACTGGTAAAAGTTAGTATTTACATTGACAAATTCCACTCACTATGTCCTTTCAATTTTCAAGTACATATAACACTTCAAGAGATCTCTAAGGATTTAGGTTTAAAAACTTCAAGATCTGGGCAATTATTTATTGCATCACTACCTAACTAGTGCAACCAAATGATCCCTTATGATCTGGATAGTGTCATCATTGCTAGTTTTGATATAATATATGAATAAAATTTTAATAGTTGTGGATACAAATTTTAGAATACAAAATAAGTGGAAGCTATAAAATACAAAGAAATATTTTTAAGGCCACCAAAGAAGATATCTAAATGATAGGATATGTGAATAACGAAAGTAGTTCCTTATTAAAAGGAAGTTTAGTCATTAGGTTGAGGAAAAAAATGAAATTTACTTTGAAAAACTATAGAGATGTTAGTAGTAGCAATGATCCAAAGAGGATTCACATAGATGCAATACATGTAGAAAAAATAGCAGCATAACGGTAGTAAAATCACACAACAACAGTAGAAGCATTCACATAGATGCAATTCGTGAAAAAAAACATTGATTTCAAGCTGAAGTCTATCAAAATTGAAGCCTGTAATCATTATGTTGTAACCCAAAAATAGAAGGAAGAATCTTGGACCACCATAAATGTCCAAACTAGTAATGCCAATGACCTTTTTGTTGGGATACCTGCCACTTATAGAATGCAGAAGAAGATAGAAGACGTCATTTACCCATCTGCATCCCACCCAACACTAGAGATAGAAGAAAATACAAATCTTAGGAAGGATCTTCATAGTCTAATGGTGCCACTATGGCATCAAAATACAAAGGATTCTTTATTGAAGCTAGCTTTTCTTGTATTATTAGAACATTTACTACAAAGTTTGATTTTTACTAGGGTAGTATGTCAGAATCTATACTAGCAAGCCCGTTTTGAAAAAGATAGATGTATGTTGGATTTTGAACTACTATTGCCAAAGGACAATTTTGAATTTCCATATTACACTGGAAATTTTGGTAAATGTAAATGGGACATTCTAGTGTGTTTCAAATCAATTCAATTACATGTTTATGTATGAATCAATGAATATTTATGTGAGGATAGGAAGCTAAACCACTATTAGTATCCAAGAGATGGTATAGTTGAAAGAGTGTGGTATGTAAGTATTGCATGGGTACCCTCTATCATGCACATCCTGTAATATATATTTGTTGGAACATTAAAATGGTGTTCCATGTTCTCTTCACTCTCATGTTTGTGAATTTGTGCATATACTTTTTTAAACCAACAAGATTCAAGTTTTTCACTTCCAGTTTCACTTTAGGTGTTATTTACAAAAGTGCTATGGAATTATATTTTCTCTAGCATTATGGATAATGTTTTATTCTATCACTTTTGTTTGGATGTGTACATTCATTTGTAATGAAATTGTAGTTAGAGATGCATGTTAGATCCCCTTGCTGCTACAATGATTGCTTAAGGGAAATCCTACTCTTTGATCTAGTTGGGGACAATAAGGAGTGTTGTAACTGTATCCTTGTTCTAGTTGAGGCTAGCACATATTTTTTTTCTATAAGTATAAGCTCCAACTATGAAAAAGTCTCAAATTGTCAAATTCCTCACCTTGAGTTGGTCAAGGCTAGATAAGCCATACTATGATGCATATAATAATCACCTTGATCTGACCGTGGTGAGAAAGGAATTTTTTGTTGCAGGTTGGCATGTTTCTTCTCACCTTGAGTTAGTCAGGGTATAGCCACAAATTTTTGGGCTTGGATGGAAAAAATTATTCTAAAGTATTGAATCCATTATCATATCATTGTCCCAGCTCAGGGTGTTAATTTTCAGAACATGGTAATTAGATCAACACTTCTAAATAGTAAAAACTAAACCCTAATCTAGGAAACTAATAATTGAATAACCTATCAAAACAAAAACTAAGGAATACTAGATCTGCAACAATGCAAAAACGTAAGTCTAGATATAAAAAAAAACAAATACAAAACTACAACACTCAAATCACATCTCTCTATTAGTTTGAAAATAAATAATCACAACGTAAGTGTCCCAAAACTCCAGCCATGTACCATCCTAGTGGTGCACCCTGCCTTTATTTTATAGAGGAAAATGGGCTAAGGTTTACAAATGTTACAAGCCATTGTTGTGGTTCACCTAGGTTAGAAAATAAACCTTAACCCTAATCCTTTCCTACAATAGTGTTCCCAAGCATGCATGAGTATCATGCCTAGGAAACAATGCCTAGGATAGATCTAGACGCTTACCTATGCCATGCATTTTATCTAAAGTTTAGAACAACAACTCACAAAGATAAAGATAGTTCCTAAAATAGAACTGAAAAACATACCCTCCATATGGAAAACATAGTGCCTTTCTAGACATAAAAGTACCTCTAAAACAAGCATGCTAAAGACAGTGCATACATGTGCCTCTGTCACATATGCCTATAACTTTTGTTATGCCTCATGGAGGCCTTGTTTACTATTGTACCCTCATCCATAGAACTTCATGCTACACATTTAACATGGCCTTCCCCCCCCTCATTGTAGTTTTTTTTTCCTGTTCATGCACCATTGTTTATATTGTATAATGAATGATTCAGGTTTTTACGAAAAAAAAAGTTCCTATTTTTGCAAATCAATCCCACCTCCACTAAATTATGTATGCTGGTTTTCAGAAAAAATACCTTCCTATTTATATAGGCCAAATTGTGCACACCCTGCAATCATCGCAGTCCAAGATACCACATTTCACTCAAGCATTTAATTAAAGAGCTTGAAGGCCTTGTCGACAAGCCCATTCTTCACATATCCTGCAATCATGGAAATCCACGGCACCACATTCCTTTCAGGAATCTTCTGAAAGAGCTCAATAGCCTCATCAAAATACCCATTTTGGGATTACCCAGTAAACATACTATTCCATGAAACCAAATTTCATTTAGTCATTTTGTCAAACATTTTGCATGCAACTTCTACAAAACCACATTTTGACATACATGTCTACAAAAGTGTTTCCCAGAAAGAAATTGGATTGTAATTCACTTCTTATTATTTCACGATGAAATTCCTTGCCATTATAAAAGCCAAAAAAATTGTACAAGCCAGGAGAATGCTGGCGAAGGTGAAGGCATTTGACTGGATGCCCACTCTCTTCATTCAATCAAATAGTGATAGGGATTCCTCATGCACCCCACGCCTACAATAACTACGATCATGACAGTCCATAAGATAATGTTTCACGTTATCATTCGACCAAAAACCATGTGAGCATTGTCCAAAACTCCGCACTTGGATTATACCAGCAAAACCTTGTTCACTAAGTGGGTGCTCTTGTATGAAGTGGGATTCACCATTTCAAAGGAAGACGCACTAGGAATCCTGTTTTCTTTGTGATGGCGCATTATTCTAATTTCTCATCTCATATCATTTCCAGATCTGTATGAGTGTTATTTGACAGTGGTTTTATCTTGCCATATCTTGTGAAGAAAGGGTATACCAACTAAAAGAGGGCGCACTTACATCCCCAAACACACATGAGGAGGGCACAGTCCATTGGCAGCTCAACATAGCAGAGGATTGAGGGTTCTCTAAAAGTGGGGGCACACCAATCTATGGGAAAACATGACATAAAGGAGGCACATTCTACAGGATATCTTTATATTATATATCTCTTGTCTTCTTTCTCAAATCATGACCATGTTGAAGGGGTTCCCAATACTTCTCAAAGCTGCCAACTACAGGAACAACCAAGGGAATCTCTACAAACATCTTCAGGAAGAACTTTGGGACTGATATTAATGTGTTTGGATAGTTGTGCATTGAAATTGAAAACCTGGGAATGAGTACACTTCAAGCTGGGTGTTCATTCCATCACCAAATATTGTCCATTTCACCAATGATTCCCTGCTGTTCCACTATCATTTTGTAAAGAGTACACAGTACTGGGAAAACAGCTGATAACTTCAACAATTTTCCAGGCATGTTCACTTTCATTTGATTAAAATTATAAGTCTGATATTATCTTGTCTCCTTTGATTATTATTATATAGAACTGTCATTATGGAATGTTAAGGCTTATTCAAATATTATATTAAACACTTTCCATGTGGAAACAAAATATGAACAGCAATATATGAATGCATAACACACTTCTTTAAAATATAAGAATTGGTGGTTAATAACAGTCAAGGGGAACCAAAGCATTTGACCAAATTCTTCAACCAATTGCAATAGATATTGTGGCTTTGAATTCAAATTTGTGAGGGCACTACGTTCAACAGGGCTTGCCATTAGATTCATGAAATTTTTTTAGTGGTCTTATAAACAACTTGGGCAATATATATATCATAATTGATGAAAATTTAGAAAGGGACTTCACTATGTTCTAACTATGTAAACAACTATTAAAACAGTTTGCTAAGAACTCAATATGTCAAATTTACCCAATAAGAACAAATATAGAATCAACTTCATTATTTTTATAAGTTTCTTAGGAGAAATTATGTTAAATTTGCTTTTTCTTGTTTCTTGGTCATCAATAATAGATAAGGAAAATGAAAGAGTGATGCTTACTTCATATCAAGATGTACAAGGACCTCTGCTCCTGGAAATGCTTCTTGTGTTGTTGCAACTGCCATCCTCATTTCGTATTTCCATGCTCCACCAATATGCTCCATAGGTAAAGAATATCCTGACAGTAGCTGGCCTACCCAAACATCTTCATTCCTACATTATAGCAAGGAAAAGACTATTTTATCAACCTGATAATAATTGAGAAATACGTCAAAAATGAAATCATAAATCACAAGAGGTAGTGGAATTATCTAATGTTTTATCCAATTACATCCTAGCAAAGAAAATTTAATAACTTTGATCTTAGAATTCAGAAACATTTGTCATGCAACATGCTGCATGACAAAAGATATTGAAAACTTTTCACAATTTTGTTTTGGAGGTATAAAATTAGGACTTTAAATCTTCCAAAATTTAGATAATTAAATTGTTGTTATTGCCATCCATATTATTTTTTCTCTAAAAACAGGGTCATGAGTCCTAGAAAACATTGAAATCTCATTCCTCAAAATATTTATGAGTGTGAACCCCATTTTTTATATCAAATGCCTTTGTATGGAGAATTCATCATAACAATAGGCATTAATCAAGAACCATACCTAAAACAACAAACAATACAAGCTAGCAATCTACTTAAAAATTCACTGATGTTATGAATATGAAATTTATTTTATATGAACATATGTAGAACTAACCTTACCTATGTATGAGTAATTTATGTATAAATTCTGTTGCAAAACATTTGACCTCCGTTTACAAATCAGCTTGGCATTAGGTGAAATGCTTTTCAATATTTTCTGGCTCTTCCAAGCAGAAAGGGATTTCTGCCTGAAACTTTTGAGACTATATGACTCTTTCATGATGTAGATTGGACCCAGAGGTACTCCCTTCTTCAGTGCATTTCCAATCGGAGTAGCACTGTAACGTCCCCAACCCGCCGACTGGCGAAGAGGATGCTACTAACACCAAACCAACAGGAAGATAGCCCCATGAACACGAACATGGATAACTGCTGATATTAAAAAGCTTAACATAATGCGTAATAAGATGCATGAAACATACAAGGATACATAGTTACTCAACATTCAACGGAAGCAAACATATACATTCTAGCATTCTCCATGTTCATCATTTCTCATGAAACAGTAGATATAATTGCAGATATGGAATAGTTAGGAGTACTTATATTTTTAATGAAGAACTCACCCCACAACTAGCTATGTCGCTGCAATGTTCCACCCAACCATAGGCCAGCATGCTCATCAATCTCTCAGCAACACTGCCACCCCCGAGCTGGGCATGATTCCTCATGGAATAAGGGTCAATGCAGGCTTACACATATCCAACATACACAAATTATCCAAACCCACACAATAGGGTTCATCAGGCTGTCAAGGAGCTAGGAAAGGCTAATGCTAAGCTGGTGGCCTCAAACACCAGTATTATCAAGCATACCCAGCCTCTAATCCTACTCTCAATAGTCCGAAGACCAACCACTACATACTACAGCAAAACAACCCATTCACAACTCTGTGAAGAAGGCAAAGCTAACGGGGTGACAACCCCAAACAAAAGGTGAACATGGCTCAAGTCAACAAGATGGCTCAGAGTTGTTCTTGGCCCTAGCGTGGCCAAAACAATGCAGCAACAACCCAAAACCAGGATACATGAACAGCCCAAACTCACAATGAAAAATATGGCAACCTTACATAGTCCCAAAACAGGGGAGAAGCGGAACTCCTAGGATAGACATGGGAGGACTCAACCAATGGATGTGGAAGTCAATGACTATCCAACATCTAAAAGCCCACAGCACACAAATAATCAATGCAAACACTGAAGACAGTTACACAGATAGAAATGGGGAAAGAACAAACTCTCAACTTGTGCACAAAAGAAAAAGGAATAGCCCAGGAAAAACATGGAAGAAAACACAGCGGTCTATAGCTCACGATCCACCACAAAGGATGGAAAAACATTACACAGCTCAGTAATGCCAAAGGAAAATCGGTTCTCTGCGTGAATGGAAGGAACGCCACCACAAACCGACAAACAGTGTGAGAGAGGGAGAACGAACCCCCAAAGAAGAAATTGCACCCCTTCTTAACTTGGCTCTGCATGAGGAAGATTAACCGCCCCCCTGCTTCCCATCCCTGCGTGAGAGTGAACAACTCCACCTATGCGTGAGGGTGAGCCGACAATGGAGAGAATTGGCTCATGGTTTTGCTGCCAACGTGAGGTAAACCTGTTGGTGGAGTGTGCACGTGGGCAAGGACTGATAGTCCTGCCACACTTCACTCCCAGCCATAACTTCCTCAACTACTCAACAAAACATTAAAGCGGTGGTTGGATGAGACAAGGGAAGGTGGTCAAAACAAACAGGGTGATGACATATAGATTTTTCCCCCATCACCCAAGGTTCATCATTCCCCCCCTTATCCTTTATCCTTTGGAATCATGCCCTTTTCATTTTAACGTTGCACCGTCGTAGCTGGCTATAGATTTAGTTTAATTGATGTACGTGTTTACATGATGCCAAACTATAAGTGTCGGATAGCACGATATACCATCGACAACTATCCCTCTTACTGAAACATACACAACCAAATATATGGTGGGGATTTTGCCTTTAGCTCCTCACCATGATTAATTACATTATATACATCATGCAAACGAGGTCAAAACCGGGGTGTTACATTCCCCTCCCCCTTGTAATAATACCGTCCTCTATGTTCCAATACATACGAATACATATACAATTTGCACATCCAAAATTTCAGAATTTTGCAGATCTGTCCCATGTTCAATTATTTACTTTGAATGTTCAGGACCAAGCCTCTCGGCTTCCATGAACTTCTCCTACTGGTTCTTAGCTTTCAGCTTATCTCGAAGTCTAGGAACTTTGTGGCTATTTCCCTCTTCATGTTCCCTCATTGGGCAGTCTTGGTGTAAATGATGTCCTCCACAATCCCAGCATTTCACTGGCTGCTTCATCTTTACCTGCTCAATTTCTTTTGAGTCTTCATGCCTGGACCGTTTCTTAACGGGTCGCTTGGCTGAATGTCCCATCACTGATCCACCTTCCATTCCTTTGCCGATTTCTCCCATAAGGCTTCTCACCTCCCTTTACAAACCAATAGAATCTTGCAAAATTTGGTGGTTCATTTCATTCTTCTTTTTCTGTATCTTGAGCATCTCTCCAAGATTCTCTTGGGTCCTGGCAATCATTTGAAGGAGACTTCTAGCCAGGTCCAACAACTTTTGATCTGCTGCCATGATCAATGTGCACCATTGGGTTTCACTTTTCTCACCTCTGTATTGTGTGTTTCCTCATTGGTCCACAGGATCTTGCTTCTCTTTTCAATCCTTGGGATCGCCTATGGACTTGGATTTTAGGTCAGCATGCAGGATGCTCCATAACATCAAATAATTAATGTCCAGCTAGTACACCCTCATGTCGATTGGGCTTGGAACTTTACCATGACCATTTCTTGGTCCAGGATCTACTATGGATCCCCAGGAATGTAACAACCCAACATACACTTATACCATCATACACTTATATCAACAATAATACATACACTTATATCAACAATAACCCTTACTCTGCAACCCCTGAAAACAATCGTTTTCCTTTTCTCTTTAGGGTGCAACACCCAACTGCATCTATTTAGCTTGCCAACACAAGCAATATGAGCAAACTCATCAGCGTTATTTCTCTAAAATGGTAATCATATTTCATATCATTCACTATCAAGTATTGAGACACTAGGATTGCGTCCACTCCCTAGGGTGTAGTCAATATTGAAAACCCTTTCATGACTCGACATCGAAAAAGTGTGCACCCTTTCTCAGTGTGTGCCATGTAGGCCCTATTCATACTCAAACAATCGGTCATCATGGAAATAAAATCAAAACATGTTTTGCATATGGAATTTTAATAATTTGACATGCATATTCTTGGCAAGGGTCACAGAACACTTATCCATTTGCCGACGCATTATTCCTTTGTTAAGGAGAATTGGGGCTCCCTCCTCTGAGTTGACAGTCTTTTAGTTAGCCATCCCAAATCCTTTTTACATTTCATATCCACACATGTCTTACCGACATAATCTATACCATCTCAATCATGTTGCTTACCAAACATGTAGTGCAGATGAGACATTTCCAAAATGTCCAATGGAGTTTCACGTGAAACCCATTTCCAAGGTAAGGGAAAACCTTCCCATGAAGTTTGGCTCCTACAAGTCATCACGGATGATCTTCCTGCAGTGTGTACCCCTGGCACATTCATCCAATAGCCAAACAGTCAATCATTACCTGATAATACAATCCAAATTGATCGTTCCATAACCAAGCAATGACATTAGTAATTAAATTCAATAAGAATTTGCAACTCTGTCTACTACAAAAATTGATATTTGTGGGTCTCTTGTAAGTAGCACCACTATGCCCATTACAATTTTATGCTTCTAGCATAATACGAATACCCACTTACAATGCGTCCTCTTGACATAATCTTATGCAAGCCAATAGTGATTAGTAGTTGTTAGCAATTTCTTAAATCTGAAATTCACAATTCAAATTTAACAACCCATTATGCATACCAACTATTTTCATAGCCATGAGACTCTTCTCATAAGGTTTGGCTCTTTCACATGGTAGATTCCAACAACCAAACATTTGGTAAGTATGGATGCATATAACCTTTTCATTGCTGCAACCATCACTGAAGCATTTTCAGAATTTATAAAATTCAAATACTTCCAGCTGTTAATCACATCAATATTACCAAAACTCATTTACTTCATGCAATCATCATCATACTAACATTTGCAAGGTATAGTCACATCATTCATACAATTAAATGAAATGTTTAGATACTCCTTACTTCACAAGCGTATCATTTGTACCACCTTGTTCTTCCATAGAGCATTTTCGATAGCTAATTAGTCATGACTATCCTCTTTATGCACTTACTATCCTACATTCATAACAGCCTTTGAAATGGTTCCTGAATTGTCATCAATTCATCATTTTAGCCATTAGTTATTCATAATATCACATGCACTATCTCAAGGAATTCCTGCAATGCATCACAACATCTGCACCTATACTTATGCAATCAGTCACTCACACCCTTCATATGCATCCATTCAATGCACGACTACAAGATTCATAAAAATATTTTTAATGCATATCCATTCAATGCTACCTTGCATTGATTCAAGAATACTATGCATTCAACACGCCATGCATGGCCTAACCATGACTACTTCATATAGGATGCATTACTATAATCAAGATTATCAGTACTTACTTTCCTTGGGCTACTAAGCTCAATCAATATACACAGGCATGACACCTTTCTATATCAACGTAGTAAAACATTCAAATATCCACATGGTATGAGGTCTCTTACCTTTACCACTCCTTGGAATTTGTCATAATTAAACCATTACCTGCATGGATCCTACTTACACCCTCGACATTACCAGTTTAGTCGGTATCTTGCAGAGGATTGTAGCATTTTCTCACCAACTTTTGATTATGGACTGGTTGCCTCATCCCTTCCTCTAGAGGGTTGCTAGCCACATTTGTCAACATCAACAACATATTCAACCAGGTCCATGTTGTCATTGGTTTTTCCACTAATGCCAACACTAATGCAATAACTATCATTAGTGGTTCATTATAAATGTATAATCCTCAATATCCTATGTATGCAAATCATATCCTCATACATTTCAGGTATAAAACTTAGGGAATGTAGTTATAATTAGCAAGATAGGGTTTAAGGAAACTTCCCTTTTCATGTCCCACATCCTCGCATGGAACTCCTCTTCCACCCAGTAGCTGGTTTGACCTCATGGTCTTGCTACCTCTAGGCATGCAATTTCCCAGATTTGTCCATTTGACAGCAGCGGCTGTCATTAGCACTTTGCTACTCCATACTCGAATTCTGGTGAATTTCCCTTGTTCCCTATTGGATAATATTTCCAACACCTATCCACATGCTTCATTCTAACCTTGGGTGTGAAAACCACACCATTTCAAAATCATGGCAAAATACACCACTGAATTTTGTTTTGGAATGCGAACTTCAGCCACTTGGAATTCTCTTCCCTTTTCAGCCATGTAATCCACTGGTAGTCTGCTGAAAATCCACTGAAAAATAGTTGGAATTTGCTGAGAGAAATTCCACTTTGAAGAAAACCCAAAATTTCTTGAATAGAATCGGGTCTCATCCAAACTATCATTCCGACGTTTCGGTAGTCAGAACGACTAATTTTCTCCGCTGCTCATCGGCGACCATACAACAATAATTTCCCGCTAGATTAACGATCCGAACCACAATCCCTCGAGTGGATAGCTCTTTAGGTAGCTGCAATTGTGGCCAAAAAACCGACTGTGGGTTCTGTAAACCATACAACCCATTGGCGGTCTCACCAACTGATTTCCGGCAATCTGACCCACTAGTCTTCCCTGTCGCACCGGCGATTCAAACAAAAAATCCTTTCCATTGTGTCGATGACCATAACCACTATCCATCGGGTGGATAGTTCCTTAGGCATCCACAATGTCAGGCAATAAACCGTCTGTGGATTCCATGGCTAAACAACTCATCGGTGGTCAAACAATCAATGTCTTCCGCCATTTTGGATCCCCATTCGTCTAATATTCTGAGTCCTTTATCAGTGCTGCAAAAGCTGTCATCAGTGATCAAAACCTCTACCTGTCGGATGTCTAGTTCTCTAAGCTTCCAACACTCCAACAGTATGATCTTCATCTTTCATCCGATGCTCATCGGTGGTCCAATCAACTAAATTTTTTCGACATTTTGGATCGAGCCTCCTCTGGCTTCTGACGTATCGGTAGACCGATCCTTTAATTTTCTCTGACGTGTCAGCAGTCCAATCCTCTAAATTTTTTCGATGTTTTCCGTACTTAGACAAATTTTTGGAAATTTTTCTTCTTCCTTCCGCTGTCGCATCGGCTGCTCGATCATCTAAATTTTTTTGGTGCTTCCAGCTCTTCGGAAAAACTTCCTCCTTCGTCTACCTCTGCATCGGCTGCTCAATCATCTAACCTTCACCAATGTTTCGGCGATCTTCGAGAAATTTCCACCGAAATTGCGGCTCTGCCCTCAACTAATTTCCATTGAAGACTTCTCTTCTCTTCTGCCACTACATTAGCAACCTCATCCTCTAATTATCGATGATCTCTTCTTCTATTTTTCTCTGATGCTTGCCACCACGTCAGCTGCTCAAATAGCTAAATTTCACCGATGGTTTCCATACTTAGAGGAATTTTCAAATTTTCAAAATTTTTCTCTTTCTACTTTCTTCCACCGATAGCCGACGAATGCTTAGAAGATTTTTTTTTCCGTAATGTCTTCCTTCTCCATCGTATCATCGGCAGTCTTCTAGTGATCTCCGCTAATGTTTCGGCTAGTCAATCCACTAAATTTCACTGATCCACCTAACTAGTCTTCGCTGTCGTCGGTTGTCAGACTAATATGTCCACCTCATCGAAAGTGCTTCCCACTAAGACTTCTGATGAGTCGAAAACCTGACACTTAGAAATTTTCAAAGGATTTCCTCTTTGTAGGCTTATTCCACCCGATGGCATTGGCTCTCAACACCTCTTCATCTCCGCTATTGCGAATCCCTTCCGGTGAACCTCCCCATTCTTTTGTCATCGCCGCTGCATCGAAAGAATTCTCATGAAGCTTCTCACCATGGCAGCTCTGTCTCTAGGTTCCGTCTGTTGTGCACCAAGCGGACTTCGTCCTAGCTCATCCGATGATTTTTGGACTCAGAATTTTTTTTGGAATTTTCTCCTATTTTCTTCTGGGTAGTAGGAAACATGCCTTTGCTAACTGGTTGTTCATGGCCCTCTGAGGCCCAATTGCTGCAACACACACTCTATCACTGCATCTCCATGGCCCATTCAGGCCCATGCTGCAACCTTTGCTCTGATATCACTCTGTAACGTCCCGGACCCTCCGACCGGTGAAGAGGATGCTAGTAACACCAAACCAACGGGAAAATAGCCCCATGAACACAAATAGGGATAAGTGCTGATATTAAAAAGATTAACATAATGCATACTAAGATGCATGAAACATACAAGGATACATAGTTACTCAACATTCAGTGGAAGCAAACATATACATTCCAGCATTAAACATGTTCATCATTTGTCATGAAACAATAGATATAGTTGTAGAGATAGAATAGTCATGAGTACTTATCTTTTTAATGAAGAACTTGCCCCACAACCAGCTACGTCACTACAACATTCCACCCAACCATAGGCCAGCACACTCATCAATCTCTCAGCAACACTATCACCCTCGAGCTGGGCATGATTCCTCAAGGAATAAGGGTCAATGTAGGCTTACACATAGACAAGGTACACAAATCAGCCAAACCCACACAGTAGGGTTCACCAGGATGTCAAGGAGCTAGGAAAGGATAATGCTAAGCTGGTGTCCTCAAACACCAGTTTTCTCAAGCATACCCAGTCTCTAATCCCACTCTCAATAGTTCGAAGGCCAACCACAGCATACCGCAGTAAAACAACCCATTCATAGCTCTGTGAAGAAGGCAAAGACAACCGCGTGGCAACCCAAAACAAAAGGTGAACACAACTCAAGTCCACAAGACGACTCAGAGTTTTTATTGGCCCTAGAGTGGCCAAAACAACGCAGCAGTAACCCAAAAGCAAGGTACATCAACAGCCCAAACTCATAATGAAAACTATGGCAACCTTACATACTCCCAAAACAGGGGAGAAGCGGAACTCCCAGCATAGACATGGGAGGACTCAACCAATGGATGTGGAATTCAACAACCATCCAACATCTAAAGGCCCACAGCACACAGCTCCTCAACACAAATGTCGAAGATAGTTACACAAACAGAAATGGGGAAAGAACAAACTCTCATCCTGTGCGCAAAGGAAAAATACACAGCCCGGGCAAAACATGGAAGAAAACACAGTGGTCTATAACTCACGATCCACCACGAAGGATGGAAAAACAATACACAGCTCAGTAATGCCAAAGGAAAACTAGTTCTCTGCATGAATGGAAGGAACACCACCACAAACCGACAAATAGCGTGAGAGAGGGAGAACGAACCCCCAAACAAGAAATCACACCCCTTCTTAAATCGGCTCTACATGAGGAAGATTAACCGGCCCCCTGCTACACATCCCTGCGTGAGAGTGAACAACTTTTCCTATGCATGAGGCTGAGCCAACAATGGAGAGAATGGCCCCGTGGTTTTTCTACCAACATGAGGTCAACTTTCTGGTGGAGTGTGCACGTGGGAAAGGACTAACAGTCCTGCCACACTCCACTCCCAGCTATAACTGCCTCAACTACTCAACAAAACATTAAAGAGTTGGTTGGATGAGACAAGGGAAGGTGGGAAAAATAGACAGGGTGATGACATATAGCTTTTTTTTCCCATGAACCAAGGTTCATCATTCCCCCCCCCCCCCCTATCCTTTATCCTTTGGAATCATGCCCTTTTCATTTTAACATTGCACTGTTGTAGCTGGCTGTAGGTTTAGTTTAATTTATGTGCATATTTACATGATTCCAAACTATAATGTGCTGGATAGCACGATATACCATCGGCAACTATCCCTCTTGCTGAAACATACACAACCAAATCAATGGTGGAGCTTTTGCCTTTAGCTCCTCACCACGATTAATTACATTATATACATCATGCAAACGGGGTCAAAACGGGGGTGTTATAGGCACATGAGCTATGGGGTGGTAGGGGAGTATGAGGCTTCCAGATAAGATTACTTTTCATAGAAAATATAACCTCCTTCACACTTTTCTCACCAATCTTACCACAACTATTGAATATGCTAGGGCCGGTTGATGAACTTGGAACTTTAGCCACCCTATTCTATACACTTTTTACCCTTTTCCTTTTTTTCAACCCAGTGTTTGAAGGAGATACTGGATCAATACTATCACCTAGTATGATCAATACTATCACCTAGTTCTGTAGCAACATTCTCAAACTCTTGAATATTTGAGATCACTAAATTGCCAAATCCCATGAAATCATGAAAGCCACTATCAATGGATGGCATGTTTTGGTCATTATTTGCACCCTCATCTTTGTTAACTATATTATCATGAAAAAATGTGGACCACCTATCTATCTCCCATCCCCTAGCTGGCAAGATTGATGGTGAGAATCTTAGCAAGATCAATGAAGTATACCGGGTCTTTGTGCCAACCAGTTGCATTTGAAGAAAGAATTTCAAAGCCTCATCAGCAATGCCTTTAAGAACATACCCTGATATCATCACATCAATTTTAATCACTAATCAGGTTAGTCGTAGCACTTTCTACTTGCATTCAATGAAAGAGATTCAAGGCCTCGTCACACTGCCAACTATATGAATAGCTTGTAATAATCACACTCTATGACACACATCTCTTTTAGTCATTCTGTCAAATAGTTTGCATGCATCCTTTAAAATCCCACATTTGCATACATATCTGTAAGCGCGTTAGCCAAACAAATCCTGGAGATCAAATCCCATTCTAAGAATGTAACCATGTACCTTGATGCAAAATATTGAATTTCAGACCTGTCTCTGCAATCTTGGAATTCTAGTCTCTATTATCACGGTTTTAAATCAAAGTAATTCATTGATTTTAGAAAAAAATGAAGGGTTTCTTTCTTTCATTTTTGAGACTGAGCATAAAACAAATTACCACCACAATTAACTAGCAAGCCTTATTTCCAGCAATGGTATACTTAAGCCTGAAGAGATTTAGAAACTACTAAAGCAGAGATGGATTCTTCTCACGGAATGTCTTTGGCATGCTTGACTTCCTCTTCATGAGAAACAAAGCAAGCAGATATGGATGTATCCTACGCAACATGTTTATCAATAAGCTCAGTAAAGAACTCATTGATTTAGAGATCAAACATGGTCATGGCCATAGTAGTCCATTTGGAGGCCATGGAATTTCCGGAGACTTTTTTTAATAGAACAGTCATACGTAATAGAAGCAAAAGTATCAACCAGTTCCTTTAGTTTGGCTGCAAAAGCCACCCTGATGCCATCTAATTTCTCCTCATTGCTAGCAAAAATCTCTCACTCATGTTGAATATAGATAGTGTGGCATTCCTCTCTCTAGGTTTGGTTAGTTGAGAAGTTGAAGCTAAAAGTTTAGAACTTTGTGTTAGTAGGTTTCACTGCAATAGCCTCAAAGGAAAAGACAGTAATGTAAAATCCAGTTATGTTGAGATTTGCAGATGCATTTAGTATGTAAAGCAAGTCTATGGGTAACCATGCCTGTTGTGATGTAAATGGAGTGACAACTACTTGTTTATAGATATAATAGCTACCTAGTACAATTTCCCTTTGAAATAGAGTGCTTTTAGTTTACATTGCTTCGGGTTGCTACCCCTCATCAATGGTAGGAAAATGTCTACATGTTTAAATACTACTTGTAAGAGGATTAAGGGTAAACTTGGATTACAACTTAGCACAACCCCAAATCTGGAGCACACTTGCATCCTCAAACAACTAATTGATAGAAAATTGCAAATTCAGAGAATTAATCTAACTTACAAGAAACGATTAAGTATTACAGGAATTCATCAAGCATTACCAGAATTTATATTGAAAGGAATTCGATGGCACAACCTCAGATTCTTGAATCTTTTGTATGAAAATTCCTAGGTTTATAAATGCACACTCTGTTCTGGAACAACGACTTTCAATGAATCCCTAATCAATAGAACTCTAGCTACATCACACCACCAAGAACCACTTATACTATGAAACGAGAACTTTATACTAAGAACGAGAACTCTAGCCATAAAAACAATGATTTTTGCATAAAAAACACCAAAAACACCCCCAAATAGAAAAATGTTGATACCAATATACACGGTTTTTTTTCAGGGTAAAAAATAGAGTCATGGCCTAAACATGCCATACTGTTGTTTACAAAAACTTTGAAATCAACCCCTAAATTGGAAAAATATTTTTTTCTTCAAGAGATAAATTACAACTTTTTTAAAACTTGCATATTAAACCAAAAAAAAATATTTCATAAATAATTTCAAGAGTCTAACCATTGAAGATTAAACAAATTATGTTGCGATTCATAATGAAATCATATATTAGACCCTACAAGAACAAATTATTCATATAAATGATCAAAAACTCCTTTAGAGTTTCAATTACGAACATCATACTAATTAAAAACATCTAAAATGTTTCATGTGAAATTATTCAAAGTCATCCATGGATTCTGACACCCCATCAGAATCTATATTTTTTGCACATGAATGACTAGATATAACAATAAGACAAAAAAAATTAAACCCCTAACCCCCTCACCCCGCATTACATTACATTAAAAAAAAATTTAAACACCCCTCCACCCCTAACCTCTTAAACCCCCCAACAACACTACATTTACAAAATTTAAAACACCGCCCCTGACCCCCTAAATCCACCAACAACATTATATTAAAAAAAATGACATAATGTAATGTCAAGATGTAATGTAATATCACAATGTAATGACATAATGTATTGCCATGAATCCACTCATTATACAAATCACAATACCTTGTTATATTAATCCATTATTTAGTGACATCATATTCATATAAATAAATACAAATTTTTTAAGATATTCTATTCATTATATAAATGCATAGTTATTCAATTCATTATGTGACCTAATATACTAACAATAATCATAACCTAAGAGAAAACGTTACTTTCTTCCCTTGACTTTGGATCAATATATGCAATTCCCTCATACAAAAATATAATGAGTTCACTTACTCTTTAACCTTCATATATATATCCAAGCTAAGATATGATACAACCCACTATTTTATATAAGTGCATTGTCCCAACAAATATATATAAACTATATACATCCTTATAAAATTATAAAATTGCAGTCCTCCAATATTTATAAAACATAGAATCCATTCTTTGATTATATATAGTCACGATCTTTCCAAGGTAAATAAATAATTATATAAAATACATTAACAAAATCAAAATCAAAATTTAACCATATAAGATTTACTATCAAATCGATCTCATAATAAAATAAAAATATCATAAGTGATTTTTTTTTAGAGTTGGCAACATATCTAGAATATCTTTGTGGATTCATGTTAACAAATATGGATTATTTTTTATTATATGCTAAATGTTGTTTCCGAGAATAGTCCCTTACTTGGCTCTATCAAACTCTTTTCTTTATTTCTTTATTGATCAAATTAGCATAGTTAAACTTCAATTTTTAACCATACCTATCAGAAAACTAAATCTAGTAAATGTATACTTCTTCCTGGAAATGTAAAATATAAAATGTGATCAACAAAATATGGTTGTTTGTAATTAATATAAAAATTCAATGTAAGCTTTGTGCAAATGATTGATGGAATAATCCATCCTCTAAATGTAAAATGTAAATCTACTAAATGTATACTTCCTCTTCATTTTTGAAAATGTAAAATATAAACATTGATTAACATAATGTGGTTATTTGTAATTAATAATAAAATTCAAAGATTTTAATTAATATAAAAATTCAAACTTTTTGTGGAAATGATTTTGGAATAATCTATGTTCTAAAATGTAAAATGTAATAGTAAATATTCAGATACCTCCCTTTTTGAAAACTAAATGGTAATAAATTTGGACGTTATAACTAAATCTACTAAATGTATACTTCTTCCTCATTTTTGTCCAATATTCTAAAATGTAAAATGTAATCATAAATATTAAAATACCTAATTTTTTGAAAATTAAAAGGTAAAACATTTGGACTCGATGTACACTTCCTCCTCCTTTTTGGAAATGTAAAATATAAACCCTCATCAACATATTATGGTTATTTGTATTAGTTATAAAAATTCAAATGTTTTAATTAATATAAAAATTCAATTTTTTGTGGAAATGATTGATGGAATAATCCATCTTCTAAACTGTAAAATGTAATCATATATATTCAGATATCTCAGTTTCTAAAAACTAAAAGGTAAAAAAATTGGACGTAAAATGTAAAATGGAATCATAAATATGATTTCAGTCTGTGGTGTATATTCATAATTTAGTAATGCATGCTTGGTAATGAGATAATATGATGTCACCAGGTTTTAATGATTTCCTGATTTATGGATTTATGAAGGAAGAAGGTCGCCCCTCATCGCATATTCTAGGTTCAGCAGCTAGTAATCTTGATGATAAGCTGCCACTTTTCTATGAGTAAATATGAACCAAGATGTAATGACACTAATGAATGCTACTCATGTAGAAGCCATAAATGTTGATAGAGTCATCCCCTTCAAATTATTGAATCATGTATCCTCTAAAGAACCTGGCACGATTGGAAACCAGTGTCCAAATAACTGCATTGGGACTTCGACGACACCACTAGGGGATGCGATTTGGCAGCAAGATTCATTTGGACTTACCTCAATTTCTAAAAACTAAAAGGTATGAAATTTGGACATTATATGCAATATACAGGGAATAGGCCACTGACATATGTACTCTAAGCTAGAGACCGGCTTGCTATAGCGTGGATCCCCATAATTTGTTGCCAATGTCTTTAATATACCAAGGACTCTGACTTGGTTGATAATTTTCCACGTCTCTCTTTATGCAAATTACAGCGTTGTCGTCGAAAATACCGGTTAGACTAGTGGAAGTAGATTACCATTTCACCTTTCACTTGTGGAGAGCAACGATGTATATATGCATTCGATTTCAATGTTGTAGGTGATATACTGTAACCTGGTGGGATACTCCATTCAACTGTAGAGTGCCCTCCTCTTTCTTTAGGCAGGTATAGCGAACGAGCAGGTTAATCCTTAGAATGTAACCTAGGATTACCGGTTGGGGTTATCAGTTGGGCTAATCAGTTGGGATCATGGGTCCGGGCTACAACTACTCGACTTGGTTCATTGGCTTGGATTGCATACTCGAAGTGGTTCATTAGCTTGGATTGCATACTTGAAGCAAGGAAGGGAAGAGGGAGAAGAGCTCCACCCCCTTGGCCACCAAAGAGCTACCCCATACTGGCAGTGTGATTTTGAGAATCGCGCCGCCAGTATGGGGTAGCTCTTTGGAGGCCAAGGGGGCAGAGCTCCTCTCCCTCTTCCCTTCCCTACTTTGAGTATGCAATTTCTGCCACCGGTATGGGGAGGCTCTTTGGCGGTCAAGGGAGAGCTCCCTCTTCCCTTCCCTGCTTCGAGTACGCAATCCAAGCCAATGAAACACTTTGAGTATGCAATCCATGCCAATGAACCAAGTGGGATATTCCATTTAACTCTAGAGTGCCCTCCTTTTTCTTTTGGCAGGTATCGCGAATGAGCAGGTTAATCCTTAGAATGTAACCTAGGATTACCTACTGGGATTATCAGTTGGGATCACTGGTTGGGCTATAACTACTCGACTTGGTTCATTGGCTTGGGTTTCATACTCGAAGCAGGGAAGGGAGGAGGGAGTGGAGCTCCACTCCCTTGGTCGCCAAAGAGCTGCCCCATACTAGTGGCACGATTCTCAGAATCACGCCACCGGTATGGGGAGGCTCTTTGGCGACCAAGGGAGTAGAGCCCCACTCCCTCCTCCCTCTTCTTAGCTTCGGTCCAATCTATGTTAGAGTGATATTTTATAAGTTGATTTAAATCCCTCTGATTTGCCAGCTACAAGACATTTTCATCTGTCTTATAGTAAACAACTCTTTCACACCCAACTCTCATGTTTCTTGCAGTCATCGGTGTCCATACTCATTGTAACATGTATAAATACTTTCTTCTATTAAGAGTCACAGGTATAATCATAACTAATTACATCCCTCAATTCTAAGTAAAAGGTATAATGCGGATCACAAAAAGTGAGGAAGGCCCGTACTATAATGCATCTACATTCAAGTGAATTGAGAAAACACAGTGTTTCAAGACCATGTAAGATAACAAGATGAGCCAAAGTCTGATTAGTTTAAAGGCTTACACCAACTGAACCAAAAGGTGACTCCATGTAATCTAGGTCTCATCATAACAGTGAAGGTAGCTCTCGATATTCAGTCTTTTGTTAGCACGTGTACTCATTCCTGGTGTGACAGCTTGGCTATGGCATGGAGAGTATGCAGATAATGTAAGAAGTCCATGGGGCTCGCAATTCTGAGAGGACCATCAGTCGAGTAACATTAGTATTAAATGGCTATATGAGGACCATCAGTCGAGTAACATTAGTCTTAAATGGCTATAGGTTATCCTTTAGGGTGTTAGCTTTCTCAACTCACTTTGACTTAAGATTTGGTGCTGGCGAGACCCAATTCTCCTCCTGATCAGGAATGCAAAACCCAACATTAAGAGTTTTATTGGTAGGTATGCTCCTTAGTTAGAGATTCCTTAACCTTATGTGAATATCTCCTTTCCTTTGATAAGGAGCTATTTATTATATGGTCTATATGTAATAGTTATTTGTAATAGCCTCGGTAAACCTCTAGTGGGCTTGGATGTGTTTGGCTTCTCTGGGACCCCACCTGAAGGGGAATGACCTAAAGTAAGGATGAATAGATCAAATCCCCAAATGAAGGGAAGGAAATATAGGACACACTTATATGATCTATTCCAGTTAGGTGGGTATAGATGTCATTGAGGTAACAAAGTCAAGAGCTTACAGATCTATTGGGGTTCATATCGACTAGAGCATGGGATTTACGTGGTCATGGGATTTACTATGGCCATAGGTTCTGCCACTATATTCCGCAAGGTATAGGCCGTTACAAGTATTCATTTTTATTACTTAATACCCCAAGAGTTTAGCTATCTAAGTATTTTTTCATGAAGTAAGAAGGAGGATTAGCAATATAGGACTCCACCTTCCTTTAAAAGACCCTAATTTATGGGCCCAAAGTGTGGACATGGTAATTGAGTAAAATAAAATTTCAATAAAATACAAATACACTATAAAGTTAAAAAACAAAATAGAGTATAACTTAAACCCCCTTATTATCTGGCTTGACTTGGATATTCCTTATGAAACCACCTTCTGGTTCGATTATATTACCACATATGTAATCATGGAAGATATGAAAATGAGAATGATTTATTTCCATAATGTTTAATGTACTTTGTTGCAATTGATTTGGACTAGCGAAAATATGCAATGTTTGCAACAAAAAGAGTTGAAGTAGGACAGTAAATACGCAACAAAGGAACATCAAGATGGGTATGAATTAAATTGAGTTGCTGTAATAAAACACAATGAAAATGAGGTGATGCTTAGTTACAAAACATTAGTGGTGTGTATTCAAATAGTAGTAATGGTGCAAGAGCAAGAGGATGGGGTAGGTAATAAACATAATTGATATCGGGTAATTTAAAGTAATGATCCCCATTGGAACATATCTATAGTAGTTCGTAGAGGTGGAATAGTTGTAGTAAGTAGTATAAGATATTGACGATGATAGCGATGAAGACAAGCCAAGTAGAGAAGATTTTAAAATTGAGCAAAAATGTGAGGAGTTGCTTATAGTGGTGGAGTTCATAAGTGTAAATTACAAAATAAAGAATAAAGATTCAAAAGTTGGAAGAATCATGAGTTTTTCATAGTTCCAAAGAGATGAAAATTTAATAATAATAAAAAAAAGACGAATAAAAAAATGAGTTTTTCATAGTGTTGGTACACAATTTATCAACAATCATTTGTAAGATCCTAGTTTTCACACTTGGAATATAAGAGGTGATAAATTATGTACCATCATAGATCTAGCTAAATAAAAATATTTTTACGTTCAAAAACAAAATAATTACCACATGGTATATATTATTATAGTTCTTGCCATTGAGCAACAATGGCCCTGCTATGTCAACTATCTATATCAATATTTATTTTGTAAACGACTCTTGTTTGTTTTTTTTTAATTAAATCTTCATTACAATTAAATAATAAAAAATTTCATATATAAGAGCAAAAATTGTAATAATTATACTTTCTAATTTACATTTTCTCAACCACAAAAACATAAAAACAAAATATAAAATATGTAATTGTAATAAAAACCATGGCTTTTCTCTATTTACTATATTTTGTGACAATAATGAACATGGCATCATGGGAAAGAACATAAAAACAAAAATTAAAATATGCAATTGTAATAAAAACCATGTCTTTGCTCTATTTACTATATTTTGTGAAAATAATGAACATGGCATTGTTGGTAAGAAGCCATTATGTCTATTCACAAAAATAAACACATTGAATACGTTGAATTGGCTATTTGCATTCATTGGGTAAATATAATTTGACATGAATAGAAATTATGAAATAAGTTGAATAAATGCAATTGTAATAAAAACCATGGCTTTGCTCTATTTACTATATTTTGTGACAATAATGAACATGGCATCATTAGCAATAATCCATTATGTCTATTCACAAAAATAAACGCATTGAATAAGTTGAATAGGTCATTTGTATTCATTGGATAAAGATAATTCGACATGAATATAGATCATGAAAAAAGTTGAATAAATGCATTGAATAAGTTGAATTCGTTAATTACATTCATTTAGATTGACCAATTCAATTTAACGTAATATCGATGCAATTTTTTTAATGTAATTTTTTTCAATCTTAATGAAACGCTCGTGTTGAAGATGTTAAAAGTGATTCAACCTCTATTAGGAGGGATGCTTGTAGAGGAGAACTTTGGGAATTCTCAAGACATAGAAGACCTAATGGAAGAGGACATTGATGTCCATGAAGAAATCCAAGCTCAAAAAATTCCAATTTTGATGAAGATTTTGGCCTGCATGATAGTGTTGGTTAGTTTCATGTCTTCAAGAAAATGTTAACTTTGACAACTTTTTTATAAGATATATTGGTAATGTTTTTACTTTCAAACTTTATTTTAGAAATAAAATTTCTATATATAATGCTTTTAATATGTTATTTACATATATATGGTATATTTTTTCTTGAATTTATGTGAATGGTCACTTTTGGAAAATAATATAAAATGGTATCGTTTTTATAAAAAATCTATAAAAATCCGTTAAATATGCCTTTAAATGTATTTATTTTCTCAAAAAATTTACAATTTTGTCAATAAAAATGTCTTTTTTTTTTCCATAAAAATGTCTTATTTTAAATAAAAAATTTGCAAAATGTATATGTTTTTCATTATAAATTGCTTCTAAATGGATGATATTTAGTTAAATTTCTAAAAAAACACTTGAAAATAGAAATTAAAAATATTTTATGACAAACATTATTCAAATGCCCAAAAAATGCCTCAAAATGATAATGTGTGATACTAGTATCAAGCCTTTTTGAAAAGAAGGTAATAATAGCTACTAAAATTAGGAGAGAGAAAAATGATAACTGTGTCGAGTTCTCATTTCATAGTATAAGTGGTTCAAGGCGATTATGTGTAAATTCAACCGTAATCTAGATAAATTCCACAAATCGATTCAATGTCCAGAGCTACCAACGATTTGCAAGTGCTGAGACGAACGATTCTCTTTCTCAGTTATATTTTGAAATGCCATTCCTCAGTCATCAATGATTTGGTGTTCTCCTCAAGCTATGATATTGGATCACAGTTCTAATCTGAGCATTCTTCAAATGCTACACCTATGATCTGACCTAAGAATCTCCACAATCCAAAAAAAAAAATCTTTCATCCATTAGTATCTTCCTCCTCTCTTCAAAGACCGGTTGATCATCCTTGCATCGAGTCCCTCCTGGAAGGATCAAGGCAGTCGAGACAGTTAGCCTGGCATATTGGGGCAAATGTTTTGTTCTTTTTTGTTTTTTCATTTTCATTTTGTTAAATTTTTTATATTTTATTTATTTTAGTTTATTTTATATATTTGTCTTTATATGATTTTTTTTTAAAGACTAAACATTTTTTATTTTCAAATTTTGTAATTTTTCATTATGGAGTACTTGAGTCACTTTCCTAGATTTTAAGATTCTACCATCACACTCCTAGTTTCCATCAATGTAATCAAAATTGAACCTTTGAGATCCCTTCCAAAGGGTTCTAGCCTTTCTTAGAAGTGTAAAATTAAAATTGTTTTTCAAAAAAAAAAAAAATTTTGAATTTTACCCTTCTAATTAAGAAGGGCATAATTTATATTGACATTTCAAAAGAAGGAAAAAATTTAAAATTACCCATCCATATAGATTTCTCAAGATGTTGAAATTCCTATGTTATAAAGTTCAACTCATCATTCAAAATATTGGAAATGTGATAAATTATAATCACTTACTCACTAGTGTCGTGCACTCATTGCTTAGTTGTGCAAGATGACCAGTAATCATTGATGACTATGAGGCACTAGCCATCGAGATGTGACTCTAACTCTCAAGTCACTTGGGGTTGCAATCTAAAGAGTGGCAATTTGTCAACAACTATGACTATAACAAAAAAGAACAACTACGAGTCTACTACTAGGCCCGAAGCGAGCTCAAAACTTTGTGCCTACTACCTATGTGAACCTCACTACCAATTTCCACTCTTTTTTCATCAAAATGAAATTCAAAATGTCAGTTTGATAAGTCCTCCTCTACAAGACTTCATTTATTGCATGAATATCATGGACTCATGACAGCTATAAATAACACTTGATGTCATGCAAATACAAATAATGGCATGTATCTAGGATCACAAACTGTGCAGAAGCCGATTTATGCATTGCTAGAGAGAGGTGTCATTGGGCACACAATATGGAGAAACAATGGTGATTAATAAAATTAAAAAAACAATTGTTGGCTCAAGGATAGTCTTAAATTTTATGGGTGGCATGATCGTGATGTAATCTCCCTCCGTCCTTCCAAGCATTTGTGGTTTCTCACAACATTTGTCCTCAACGCTACCAAGTGGTTCACATAGCAACTAGACTACAAAGTGGAATATCTATATATTAATCAACATGAATAAAATATAGCCATATATGTTCACAAACTCTGCTCAACTTAATATCTGACATCTCCCTTGTAAAGTGTAATTTGGATGGTGTTTGTTATCGATTATCTACCTTAAAATGTGGGGATGATCAATTTGATCCATCAATAAGTATTTTATGCATGATGAGCTCGGATTTCACTATATCCATCTATTGAAAATATCACTTTGATTTGACACCAATTAACATCTGGACAACTTCATTGGTGGTAGTCCTAATGCTCAAAACCCCTTTCAATTTGAAATGAAGACAATGTATTGAATATCGTGCCCCTATGCTTGATCTAGTTGTCAAAAGGAAGATAAAAAATCGTGCATTCCTATGTGTAAAGAACCAAACAAGGTGTAATTAACCACCATTCATACTTATCATACAAGGTAACAATTATTTCCCTCAACATAATCAATAGAGTAGTGCTTGAACTAATCTTTCCCAACTGAGAACACATTGAACATATTTTAAAAGGAGGTCATTGGACATGTGGAGCGACCCATTTTGAGAAATTTTACAAAGGGAGATCACTAGAGCTAGATTCATTAAGAATTAGACCATAGTGGGAGATGTTGGGAGAGCTCACCAAACCCATATAGCAATGAACAACCATGTGCACTACTTAACATCCTTGGATATCACAAGTAAAAGAAAGGATGTTACTCTTTCTATTTTAATTGATCCAAGAACCACATCTGAGATATTTATTTTACCAAATGCATTGTATATATGTGGCTTGGTGGCTATTAGGAAATATGATTTTAACATCATTGAGATGACCTCAGGATTCAAGTAGGGGGGGTGGATTGATGGATTTGGATATTGGAGTGCATGTGAATCAAATAGCGCCATAGTGTTAGAAAACAATGGGATCTTATGATGTAATCATAGGCATGGATTGGTTGGAGGTACGTTCGATTGTGCTAGATTACATAAGAAAGCTACTTCATTTCTTAGATGATGAAGGGAAGGAAAAGGTATTGATAGGGACAAACCTGGTTGTATCCTTGCAATTTGTATCATTATTTTAGTTGAAAATAAGTCCCAAGAAGGGCTACTAGATGCATATTGTGGTGGCATAGTTTTGACTCAGTATCCCATCTTGTCAGAATTTCAAGATTTTTTTCTTGAAGAGTTGCATGGGATTCCTCCTAATTGTGATTTGGTTTTATTTGTTGAACCAAAGACCATATAAGTTCCCTTATTCAATGCCCATGCTTTAATTTCATTAGTTGCATATGCATATGAAGATTTTTTTGGATTTAGAGTTGATCCAACCTAGCGTGTCACCTTGGGGAACATCGATTATCTTTGTGAGGAAGAAGGATGGATCCTAGATGTTGTGTATAGATTACATAGAGTTGAATATTAAGGCCACCATACATAACCAATATCCCTTTCCTTATATCTATGGATTTTTTATTATATTAAAGGGGCCATAATGTTTTTTAATATTGATCTATGATTGGGGTATGATCATCTATAAATAAAGGATGAAAATATCATGAAAACTGCTTTTACATTTTGATTTGAGAATTGTAGGTTTGTGGTGGTTCCTTTTGGGTTGACTAATGTGCGTATAGTATTAATGAATGATTGTGTCCTTTTCTCCTATGTTATGTGTCCCCTTAACATCTATTTAGCATACCTTCTTCATTTATCCAACCCTACGGTGTCCTCTTTTGATTTTTCCAATCTTCCTTACCATGAATGTCCCCTTAAGAGGTTTGCTATATTGCTATGTACCCTTATTTTTCTCTTCCTTCTTAGAAAATATTTTTCTAATCCTTCCTTTTTCCATAATATAATATTAGCAAGAACCTTCCCTTCCTTCTCTTCTTCCTTTAGGGTAACCCAACAATGCAAATCATTTCCAAAATAGGCTTGGCCTGCTATTTCCTTTCTACATTTCACCTTCCTCGTTTACTTTTGGTATTATTCCCTTCCTATTCTCATAGAAATTCACACAAATAGGGAAAGATAACTAAGTTATATGGTCATTAGAAAAACCTTTAATTCATGAAGAGAGCAAGATAAGGGTATCCCCACAAATCCAAGGTCCATTAGAAACAATGTCGATACAATGCAATTAGGCTTTAAACGCTATGGTTGTGCCACCCATATGGCTTCAATACATCTTTAATTCAGGTCCTTTTCATGGCCTTTGGAAACATCCCACCAACAATGTGCTCATGTAATGTATATGTTATGTATGATACCCATACATATTCATACTCAACAATAACATCAATGGGTGTCTCATCGAGAGGAATTTGATCCCCTCATACTTGACCTCTGGAACAAAATTACAAGGAGCCTCACAAAACAATTGTTCTTATGATTACCATGAACAACCATATTACATATAAAATTTGGCTTAAGGTTGATGGTAGCCATAAAGGTGCCCTGAGGCCATATGCCCAATAGACAAGATGAAATGCATGTTCATGCATGCCATCTAAATTAATGATGTTGACAATAATGATGAAATAGATGAAATCAACACACATACACACACTCATTATACACTATCTCCTCCTCATGTGTAATTTATCCTTCTATATTATTTTTCATCTACGTTATACATTTTCCATTTTTCATAAAAAACCTCTCTCTATCTCTATATTTATAATAATCCAATCACTCCCCACTAAGGTTCAAGTCTCACTATTTGACATGTTATGTAATTGAGGATTCCTTGATTCTTTGTGAATAACGGGAATTGTTTTTTCTAAGTGAAAAAAAAATCCAACCACTCCATAAATTATTTATAGTTTCCTTGTAAAATATCTTTCGTTAATTAGAAGCTTGCTACTTAAAATAGAAAATGAAAAGGAGCTGCTCAAGATTGATGAAGAATTTCAGATGATAATAGGGGAAGTGGATGAATATTACTTTTCATCTAGGAGAAAAGAAAAGCTTCTTATGCTTGAGATAAATCAAGAAGAAAAAATTGAAACAAAAGGAGGAAACATGGAGACAAAAGCGAAGGGATGCATTTCATCATTTGCAAATAAACAAAGATTAACTAATTCTATCTGGGATATAAATGGGGATCAGAATGATTTTATTTCATCTATTTGGAGTAGTTTTTTGAAGTCTTTCCTCATTATTAACCAGTCAATATGTTGGGCTGTCAACCAAGGTACTCAAGTATTTATTGGTTTTGATCCTTTTATTGGTTTATGCAAATATTATAGGTTATTGGGACTGGTTGCAGAACTCCAAAGAAGGAACATCTTTGGGGTTGGAAAGGGAACTAATACAAGAGTGGAGTTGGTTTCCTTATGGGGACTTCTTTGGTTTGTTAGGAGAATGGGACTCACTTCTACTCTAATGGTTGGCAATTCAAAAGCTATTACAGATTGGGCTAGAGGGGTAACTGCTTTACTCTTTGTTATTGGAAAATTGGATGGGAAATGTTAGAAAGTTGATATATGAGTTCTCACACATTACTTTTAAGCATATCTATAGAGAATTAAATGATGAAGCAGATAGACTTTCAAAGAAAGGCATCGATGAATTGAATGGAAATATTTATTTTAAAGAGCTTAGAGATGAAATGGCTATATAATCACAAACATTAAGGTTCTTTTTATTTAGGAGTTGTTCATCTAGTAAACTTTGTTTACAAATAGCTTGTTTTTTTGGCTGGAATATTTCTTGTTTTGTTATCATTGTTATGATATGTTGTTTATTACAAAACCTATAAAATTGTCAAAATAGTATTGGGAGAAGAAAATATAAATATCATGTTTTATCAAGTGATAATTTATTTTGGATTATAAGACAGAACTCTATTCTTTCGAAAAATAAAAATGTAGTTCGTTGATACAACTTTGTTTTATAATATAAAGTTTTTTTTAGTGCTTTAAAAAAACCCATAATCTTGGTGGTCAAAAGAAACCCGCTGGTCTATCATCTCCCTTCTTCGTTGTCTGCTGGAGTTTATTCATCCTGTAGTTACTCAACCATTGAACTTTTACCAGGTAGGTAGTCACCCGGCAAAACTGAAAGCCCTTGTGGTGGCGAAGAATGCTAACCTGAGTGAAGAACGATGTGAGATGGTGTGTAAACAATGGTGATTGAAAGCAGCCATATGCATTTTGCATTTGATGGACGATCAAGTAGATTGCTCTGCTTATCATTCTCTCTTGCAGGTATGCCTCATTAACAGAGTTCTGCCGGAGGCCAAGCTGGTCCATGCTCACATCATCCAAAGTGCTTTCAAATTTAATTGCACTGACAAGGCTCTACCTAATAAAATCCTAAGCGTGTATGCTAAGTGAAGGAATTTAATCGATGGTCACAAGTTTCTGGAGCAAATTTTTAAGCTAAATGTGGTCTCGTGGGGTATCATGATTGCAGCTTACTCCGGGGCTAGCCATGGAAAAGAAGCATTGACACTTTTCAATCAAATGCAAGGAACAGATATTCCCCCCAATCAATTCACTCCATCCATCCTTCTCCCAACATGTACTCACTTGGAAGCAGTGGCGGAGGTTCATGAAGAAATAATCAAAAGTGGGTTTCACTCTAAAGTTTTTGTGGGGAATGCCCTTCTTTACATGTATGCAAAATATGGGAAGATCAACACTGCATGTTATGTGTTTGACAAATTGCTTAGATGAGATGTTGTCGCATGGAATGCTATGATTGTAGATATGCACAAAAGGGGTATGTTAATGAGGCTCTTGACCTATTTGACAAAATGCATGAACGAAATGTGTTCTCCTAGACATCAATGATTGTGGGATATGCACATAATTGCTTGGTTGACAAGGATGCCAAACTCTTTGATGAAATGCTTGAAAGGAATCTGGTATCTTGGACATCAATGATTTTGGGTTATGCTCAGAATGGATGTGTTGATGAAGCATACAAACCCTAGCTTTTTGGAGTAACCCTCCACATGGGAATGATGCTGGCCCTGTTCAACCGAAGTTACACATGGATGTGTCTAGAAACCTCTCCTCTGCAGATGCCAAGATTAGGGTAGCTGCTACACTAACTTTAGTTCAGGAGTTGCAGGAAGTCCAGACGGTTTATGAGCAAAGCGGCACTGAGGGAAACAATGATGGAGATTTAAAGCTAGAAGCTACTAAAGATGCTTTTCTGAAAAATTGTCCTTCAACTATGATATATGCCATTTGTCGGCCTATTTGTGGGATTTCATCATCTAGAGTCGTAAGTTTTCTATCATCTAAGCTGAATTTGGGGCCAAAAACATGTTTTCTATTATCTGAGTTAATTTTGATTCCAAAGGCTAGTATGTGCATTGCTTGAAATATATTTCAATTTGATAAACAGCTTCCACAAATAGGTGGTCAAGAGCGAACACTATAATTTTTTGAGATATGAAATAACTTGTTATCATCCAAGACAAGTGTAAAATATCAAAGATACAAGTCCCACATACTGAAATTGTACTGGCAGCTTTGGCCTAGTCTTCCTCAAGCAAATGTTATTCATATGCTCAAGAACGAATGCTATATGTTCAAGACATGGAAATATTTCGTTATTACCCAAGACAAGGGTGAAATATCAAAGATACAAGTCCCGCATACTAAAATGGTATTGGCACTAGATTTGGCCTAGTCTTCCTTGAGCCCATGTTATCGATATGCTGCATGACATCCATCCTACAACAAAAGCTACAGAGCATGACTGCACCAGTGCTGCCTTCTCCAAAGAAGCAAGATGTTTCAAATTTAGCTTCAAGGCAAGTCAATTCAATCTCCACACCTCCTATCAAGGATTATGTTGCACAAAAAGGTGAGGCTGAGCAATATGAATAAATTTATCTTATTTAATTTTATTATTTAATATATCTTATTTAATTTAGAGTCTAGAAAGCTACTAGAACAAATTTTCTTGTATACTATCATCTCTGGTATTCATTAGAAATGCTTATTAATGCTCCAGTCTTAATCCACTATTTAATGTCTAATGACTTCCAATTGCTAGGCTGGTTTCAATTTTCAAGCTTTGTTATTTCAAATTTGGTATTCTGTAGTGTTTGGCTTTGTCTGAATTTGAATGCTTGATTGTTTCTTTATTCAAATTTATTACACACAGAGTTGGGAACATGGATGTTTCAGTTTGTTCAAACATTAGAGTTGTGTTTCATTTTGGAATTGCATCTGCATTTAAAGAATAGAAAGCTAAAATCATAGAATCTGTTCTTGCCTATTATTAACATGAATTATGTTTTTTGTTTTGAAGTATAAATCTTTTGTAGAGTTTGAAATTGTAGACCATTTTGTGATGGAAGTGAGCTTTGCTTACTGTTTTCCAGTTCTTGACATTAGTATATGTCCTAAAATTTTGTGAAATTTCTTGATTGAATCTCTTTCCCAGAACATTGCCATTTTTAGATGTTAACTTCAACTTTGGAGTCGCCAGATGTTTACACAAAATCTTGTAAACATTATATTGAACACGAAGTGTCACAATGAAGCATATCCCCTTATTTAAAATCCAATATTAAAAAAGCTTTGCCTCCACAAAAATAGAATAATAGGCAGTTTTAGGGTGTCCTTGTAGTGTGCATTATGGTTAAGGTACTGGAAAAGGTTGTTGGTTGAGAGTCCATTACTCTTGCTTCATATGCTGATGATATGTGATCACTCTATGGTTTATTCTATGATGTTGCTGATGTATTTGTCTTTATTATGGAAGTACCACATGCTTTTTATTTTTGTGATTTGGTTTTTGGTAGCTATGGATCATGGGAAATAATGACATGCTATAAGCAGGTTCATTGTCATTATGTGTTATCGCATGTATTGCATATTATATATGGCCAGGGTTTCACTTGATTAAAAGTTGTCTAAAGATAGAATAAGGAATGAGGTAATGCATCAGTATGTTGTAAGTAGGTTCATTGTCATTATGTGTTATCGCATGTATTGCATATTATATATGTCCAGGGTTTCACTTGATTACAAGTTGTATACAAGTAGAATAAGGAATGAGGTAATGCAACGGTATGTGTGGTTTACGAAGGCTCCATGGTTGATGTGCCTCAATTTTGTTTTGGCTTTAGTTAGGTTGGGGTAAACAGTATTAGTGTATAAACAAAATAGGAGTGCATGGAACTCATGACCTTGTAGGTTTCCGTCCTGGTGCTTCACCTAGATGTTCTAAATATGGACTTAGAATAGTTTAGCTACAAGGGTTCTACTATTCAGGGTTTGTTAGGCCCATTCAAAGTTTGATTTAGGGTGGTATTTTTTTATGGAGACCTCAACTGAGTATTGTGGGGATTGTTTCTTATGGCTTTGGTTGTATGTTCGTCCCCACATAATATGTCAGCAGATTACTATGGTAATCGACCATTGATGTGTAGGTCCATTTCCTCATTTGCATGAACCCCTGAAATTTTGAAAAGGGAAACAAAATTACCTGTCTTTACGATACTCTCCTATTTTATTGTTCTTAGGAATCTGCAATAGAATGGTATTTAGGTTTCTTATTTTCAATTGAGGGCACCATTTTGTCAGCCAATCCCTGATCTGTGTTGTGCCACCAACAACCTATTTTAAATATGCTCTCTTCTGAATTTTTGATTCCAAATAAGGATTATGCATATTCCCTAATTGCAATGGAGTAGGAAACAGTGCAATGTTAGTGCAGAATCTCGCTGAAGACAGGTCCAATCAACTTTGGATAAGCATAATAGGTTTAAGATTGCTTCTATGTAATTGTACAATTTTCACAGGAGAATTCTAAAACAACTAAATCCCTAGACACAAAAACAAATTCTTCAAGTGGAACTGAGCAACAAATAATTAAATATGTGTCAGTTTACATATCTAAGCATATCCCTCTCCCCATCCTCATTTATATCTCAAAATATGTGTCGGTTTCAGGTCCTTTTCATACATGCCTATTGTGGAATGATGGTAAGAATTTCTCCACATAAATGGTTGAAGCTATGCCAGTATCACAAGTTTTTAGGATTTTTGTCACAAATTTAAATGAAGTTAGTTTTCAACATAGTTCTAAGTTGCAAAGGCCATTATTAATGGTAGTTTATCATGTTCTATCATTTAAGGAAACATTCACACCTATGTTGTTACAAAGACAAGAAGACAGACATGCAATGCTCAAACATTGCATATTGAATGGTGATAATCATCAGTTACAACCAATAGTTAAGAACATGGATTTCCAGAAGTACAACAACATGAACCCGAGTTGGTTCACATGGTTTTTTTGGCTTAGCAATACACTATGTAGAACTCAATACATAAGGTAGAGCAAAACCCAGTTTAATAAAACTCTATAACTAGAGACACAAGCATTAGGTGATTTGTTATATGTGCAAAAAGAGCAGATGTTTCATCTTACAAATCAGGTTTCTGCTAGGGATATCAGCTTGTAGATGTCCTTGATCACCACGGTATGGACGAATATGCTATTTTCCCTAAGTTTTGCATCAAAAACGTGGTGAAGCAGTGTTGGAGTAGGGTTCCGCAGCTATAGAAGAAGTTGTTATTTTGACGGATAGATAGTTTTGGCGGAGATATAAGAGGTAAAGCTACGACACTGTAGCAGGTTTTTAGCTACATATCAGAGCTGGAAACCGTGACTGTGGGGATAGAGAAGTCAAGAAAGACGATGGTACCTGAGCGGCCGAGAAGAGAGAGCTCACCCATTGCATTGAAGGGAGCGGTGGAGACAAGAGGGTTCAGCTAACCTCATAAAGGGAAGCAGCACCGGTACCCATGGTCAGCGCTGGGAAGCATGGAAAATTGCAGGAAGCAGTGGTAAAGGGAAGTAGCACCGGTACCCATGGTTAGCGCTGGGAGGCATGGAAGACTGCAGGAAGCTATGGTAAAGGGAAGCGGTGCATAGTACCCATGATCAGCACTCGGAAGCATGGAATACTGCAAAGAGATGTGGTGTGACGAAAAGAAGCTACTCAAGTACAGATATGCTGACTGTCACTAGTTAGGGTTTGGGGATTACTGTTGGGACAGGCCCATAGTGTTGTAATGGCAAGACCTTCGGGCCACCTATAAAGGGATATATTTTGTATTGTAAAAGGGTTATCCAGTTAGCATTTTGAGCCATTCAACTAGTTAACTCACAGTCAATTGTATTATAAAAACCAGGCTCTGGTTCTGTTATTAGCTGTAGTATCTTGCTGTAACCAGTAGCCAGCTCATAGAGCCTGTATGTAACAATCCACAGGGATTGACAGAGAGGGAAGAGTATATTGTAAGGGAGGCAATATAGCGATAGAGATAGAAAAGAGATCTAAGAGAGAAGGGCTCTAGGCTGTGTGCGGAGTTACCCAGAAGATCTCTAGCTACATATGCGGTGCAGCAAAACTATGTTTACTTCCCCTTGAGCTATAATAGAGAAACACAGTTCTGTGGACGTAACTTCCACCCTGGGAGTGAACCACGTAAAACCTGCATGTTATGTGATGAATGCTTGTGATTGTATTTATTGACTGTTATCTGTTATTTTGCACATGAAATTTGTTACAGTAAGTGTATGTATATGTTATTCAGTTTGCAGCAATATAGAAGGTTAAACACAAGTTGAAGTCATTTGGTATTTTGTATGAGGGTTTATCTATGCTTTGCTTAAGACAGTTCTCAATCGCAGTGTTAAACAGCCTTGTATGTTGAGTCTTGTAAGTCGGATGCAAGTAACGCTGAGTGCACTGAGATGCCACGGTAGGATATCGCAGGGAGGCGATATCGCACTGACAGAGAAGCTATGGTGCGTGAAACTGTAGGTTAAGGATCTAGCGTAGAAGGAAGTTACGTGTTTCCCGGTGCACGACAATGCGATAAGGCTGGAGTCATCGTGAGTGAGTGGGAGCTACGCGATGTGGAGACAAACCACGCGACAGGGAAAGAGAGACCTTGCGGCTAGAAGAGCTGCGAGTCGCAAGTAGGATGCTTCAGAACCTGGTCCAAGACACTTGAGTCTTTGGCCAACCCATTAGAATCACTTTGGGTGAGACTTCAGGTCGCTTCACGGTCTGTCGCCGAAAGGGCCAGTGAGCTATGGGTGTTGTTGGTTAATTATAGTAAACCCGGGTCTGCCCATAGCAACCAACAAATGGTTCTGTTGAAGGCTTTGAACAAACTGAGCATTGATGTTCTGGTGGTGTCCTACTAGAGACAAACTCAACCAGTGGGTTGAGTCTAACGTGAAAGAGTTTGTTGAATGAGAGAACAGGAGTCCTAAACTGAGCACAGAGGCCTGGTTACAAAAACATATCTCTTTAGACCTGCATGCAATATTTTTTGCAACCTTTGGAGACGAGCTTTACGACTGGTTATCAAAGTTGACTGATACGAGCATATTCAAGAAGAAAAGAAACATTGTCTGGACACTGAATCTGATTCAGACCGTGAAGAACCTTGATAATCCCATCACAAGAGCAGTGGACTTCTAGCTTGCGAGTGGGCTACAAGGCTTCATCACAGAGTTTGCAGTTGATCAAAGAAAAAGCTTCAGCGAGGCTGAGCGTTACTTCTTCAAAGGCTATCGCGGTAAGTACCTAAAATATTTAAACTTGTCCATTAAGATGTTATTACATGAAAAAGGAACAATGGATCTAGTTTCAGATGAATAAGTAAACATAGTAATGTCACAAGAGTTTGAAAGTGATTTTGATGACATTGGACGAACACGTAGTGGAAAGAAATACAAAGTAGATTTCAGATCTCCCATATTTGGAAGCAGTTCAGATAATACTAGAGAACAAAGTCATAGTACCATAGAAAGAACAGAAGGGGGTATCCCTTACCACCCTTACACCCCACAGAAGAAAACCGGGACTCAGAACAATCCCGTAGGAACTCCATCCAGTAGCTCGCAGAAAATACATACTACTGCCACATCACCTCCACCTACATCGCCGAGTGGTAGTAACACAGCCAATCAACATCCACCATGTAGAAACAGAATGGCAGATGATATGAAACTACCTACCTTTAAAGGTACATGAGCAGAGGACCCAGAACAGCATTGGTTTCTATGTGAAGCAGTATGGACTATTAAAGGAATCCAAGATGATAACATTAAACTTGTACAGTTGGTTACCACACTTAGGGAACGAGCCTTAACATGGTACATGAAGTATACCGCCACACCTAGAACGCTCATATAGGTCAGGACTGCCATGATCAAAGAGTTTAAGAAACCTAAGTCTGAGTCACAGTGCATTACAGAGATCAAGGACATCAAATAGTTACCTACAGAGTCAGTATGGGACTTTGACTAGAAGTTCAAAGCCCTTATAGACCAAGTCAGCTTTGAGTTTGCGCTGGAGCAACATAAGGAATGGTTTATTGCAACACTGCTCCCTCACATCAGAGTGCCACTGATGCAGCAGAGACTCACTACTCAAGATGAAGCGTTGGAGATGGCAATGAAACTAGAGGCTTCACCTCTAGCAGAGACTAGTATAGGCATGACAACGCTACAAAACCAGTTGGCTAATCTCACATTACAGTTGCATGAGCTTAAGAAAGGGAAAGAAATTATGCAAGACATATGGTGCGTAAAGTGTAAAGCACAAGGCCATACTAAAGACAACTTTCCAGTCTTTGTAGAGTATATAGCGACCGGGGATCCTAACCCCTTACCGCAGACCCATGGGCCATGGTGTGAAATATGCAAAATGCGAGGAAATTTACCGCAGCAATGCCCTCTACTTTAGAAGTACGTGCAGACACCTAAGAACTTATACAGTGTCTTCTGTAAGTCCGTAGGCCATGATGAACACGATTGCAGAGCCTATGATCTCATGGTCAGGAGAAAGAAAGACTTGTACAGAGTCCAAATAGAGACACAGGGTCCCGTAGCAGGACCACAACATGATCCGGCTCATGGAGGCTATGGAGGAGGATTTAGAGGACGAGGAAGTGGACCAGGCTTTGGCTGTGGCCGTGGACCAGTCACTTGTTACAATTGTGGAGTTGTAGGACACTATGCTAGGGACTGTCAGAACCCCACTACCACATGTAACTAATGCAAATATTATGATCACACTATAGAAGAATGCCCTATTTTGATAGCTAAGATCAGACAACCTAAGCCAGCAGTACACCAGAATATCCAGCTCATTGCTACTAAGCAGAAAGAACCAGAACCAAGAGTCAACATTGTGACTCCCAGCGGTGCTTCCACCAGTGGGACATCGTAGGAGATTGAAAAGAACACAGGTCAGGAGTGGGTGCGCAGAGCTCCTAACAAAGCAACACCACTTGACCTACAGAAGAATAAACAGACATTTCAAGAAGTCAAGATTTTCTTTGATGACCCTGTGCAATCAGGATCACAGGTACTGCCGTCAAGGGGCATACCACAACAAACACCTTGTGGCATTAGCCCTATACAGATATCGCAGGCTACCACATCGAGAAGATGCGATGAGGATGAATCGACAGGAAGCGTACAATCCTTCCTGCGCAGTTGCTTGAAACTCGTCAAAAATGAAAAAGCTATCGGAGAGCTTCAGCGCATCATAGATCAGTGTTAGCAACCTTCTCTCTTGAGCAGTGCACAGCACACTGTTCATAGCATTATGGGCCATACAAGAACAGGAAGAGAGATGAAGCTCACAGCACAGGTTGGAGAATTTGAAATGGATGAGGTAGTCCTAGATCTAGGATCAGAGGTAAATGTTCTGACTAAGAAGACATGGGAACAAATGGGTAGCCCTAAGTTAGTCAGATTGCCTATCCATGTGAGATTAGCTCATCAGCAGAAAGTAGCACCACTGGGTCGATTACTGCAGGTACCGATTGACATTGGCGGAGTTCGCAGCTTTGCATACTTTGAAGTTATAGAAATCATTGGTGACAGTAGACCATATCCAGCATTGCTAGGCATCGATTGGGCGATCGGTAAAATGGCCGTTATTGACTTAAAAAGGAGACAAATGACCTTTGAGGATACGCAGATCCAGGTCATCGCACCATTAGATCCTCTTCAGGGTCCTAGATACATTGAACCTATCCGAGCAGAGGAAGAGGCACGTAACATGGAGAGTCTCTATCAGATGACTATGAACTAGAGTGACTACATCAATCCAACCGCAGAAGGGAACATTAGTTGGCAATGCGATAGCTCATGCGCATCGGATTCGGATGTTGGCCTAGAGAACTGGCAGAACAGACTTTACGAAGTCTCAGTACGTAGATGTGTGCACATGACTGAGTCACTGCGATGGATTGGCACAGAGATCAGCGAGATTCCAGCATTTCATGGTCTAACAGATATCTAGGACTTCCTCACACAAGTCAAACAACAGATTCCTCATGAGCGGAGGATCACAGCTATGGACCTTGCAGTACGAGCCACACCTGCAAGATGGTGGTATGCACATAAAGAGAATATCGCGTCATGGGATGATCTTAAAAGGTTGATAGCGATCATATTCTCTATCGACAGAGAGTATGTCCAGCAGAAATACACAGGAGAAAGTGACCCTAGGTCACATATTCAAACATGCGAACAGAATTGGTCGGACATTCCTGAGGATGAATGGGTTCACCGATTCATTCACACTTTGGACACAGTTCCAAGGAACTAGTACACAGAGACTGAATTTCACAAGGGAACGACTACATGGTCACTTATGATAGACAGCTTTCTACTCACCTTCACTTTTGAATCTGAGTATCCAAGTGTTGATCAGGCCCTAGATGTAATAAAGAATAAGATATTTGAAGATTGTACCCTATCAGTACATACTCAACCTGAGTGGGCCACCCAGTTAGTAGATGCGCTTGAGTGCTATAACTTTGAAGCAGAACCAGAGGATGAGGATGACGATCCTCGCAACATCAACATTCCATAGTCAGAAGGGACTCGCGATGTCGATGGACCATAGATAGAAATTCCAACAATCACAAAGCCCATCAAGACTAGAAAAATCAATATTGGCATAGACACAGAACCAAAGTTTGCCTCTATTGGAGACTACTAGACGATAAAACAGTAGGACAGATTGCAGATTTGCTACATGAATATTAGGACCTATTTCCCACCAAGTTCACAGATATGAAGGGAATAGTTGGAGACCTGGGAGTAATGAGGATACCATTGAAGGAGGATGCTAGACCAGTCAAGCAACATCCTTATAGATTAAATCCGCGCTATAAAGAAAAAGTTAAGGATGAGATCGATAAGATGCTAGCAGCAGGCATCATTAAGCCTGTGGAAGAAAGTGAATGGGTTAGTCCCATGGTCGTACAAGAAAAGAAAACCAAAGGAGACATCAGGATCTGTGTTGACTTGCATAAACTCAACGATGCATTTCTTCATGATCCATTTCCGACACCTTTCATAGATGAAGTGTTAGACAATGTAGGAGGACAGGAGGTCTACTCCTTCACCGATGGCTTTTCAGGCTATCATCAGATCAGAATCCATCCAGAAGACCGAGCTAAGACCACTTTTGCAACAGAATGGGGCTCATTCCAGTATACGGTAATGCCCTTTGGTCTTAAGAATCCACCAGCTATCTTTTCTAGAGTAGTAGTTGCTGTATTTAAAGAATACATCCATAAATTCCTAGAATTTTATTTTGATGATTGGACTAATTGACAAGCACATAGGCGATTTAAGACTGATGTTAGAGAAATGTAGGCAGTACCAGATTTCTCTGAACTTGAAAAAATGTATATTCTGTGCACCATTTCGTATTTTGTTGGGTCACATTGTTTGCAGACAAGGCTTGATGGTAGATCCCGCAAATATTTCCATCATTGTAAATCTTCCAGCAACCAACTCAGTCAAACAACTGAGAACAGTACTTGGTCATACCGGGTACTATAGAAAATTTATCAAGGGCTACGCAGAGATTACAACACCGATGGAAAAGCTGCTAAAGAAAGATGTAAAATTCCTATGGAATGAGGAATGTTAGCAGATTTTAGATACACTTAAAGAGAATATGGTTACATCGGCCATCTTAGTATTCCCAGACTGGACTAAGTCATTTCATGTACATGTCGATGCATCTGGCATCGCACTAGGGATTGTTTTGACACAACCAGGAGAAGCTGTATCGATCATCCTATCGCATACTCAAGCAGAAAGCTATCGATGGCAGAAAAGAACTACACCATGACAGAAAGGGAAGGCTTAGCTATGGTGTACGCTCTACAGAATTTCAGGCACTACCCGTTGGGTGCCCCGTTCAAGATGTTTACTGACCATTCCGCATTGAAGTACCTGGTCAATAAGCCAGTGTTAGGGGGAAGAATCTGCAGATGGTTACTCTTATTTTAGGAATATGATTTTGAAATCATAGTGAAACCAGGAAAATTGAATGCTGGACCTGACCATCTGTCGCGGATAGATTCAGGAGAAGAACCAAGTAACCTAGAAGACAATTTTCCAGATGAGCAGTTGTTTTCTATCCAGATCACAGAAGACTACTATGCTGATATCATTCACTTTCTCACTATAGGAAGGGCACCTGTTGAGTTTACTAAGAAGCAAAATAAGCAGTTGGTTGTTAGAGTAGCAGACTTCACTCTGATCACTAGCATGATGAAAGAAGCAGTTGGTTGTTAGTTTTTCAACATTTAAGCTAGCATTATGTTAGGATCTTTTCACTGAGAGAATAACAAGCATAGAAAGAACATAAGCACATCACAAGAGACAAGAGACACAAAGAGTTTTGATCGGGGAAACCATAAATGGAGAAAATCCCGCAACTTCCTCTAAGATAGTATCACCACAAGATGTGAAACCCAAAACAGTAAGATGTACTCCCAACACAGCAGTAGCCTTCTGTCTTCTATCAAGCCAAAGTATTTCCTTCTCCAATAGTGCGCCACACTTGAGAGAGCAAGTGATGTATTTCACAAGTGATAAATAGAGAGACTCTCACTCTCTATTTATATTCATCCATTCACTTAAGTTGCCATTTCACACGTAGGCTCGACCTAATAATTACTACTCGAGCCTACACCTTAATTAGTTTATAATAACTCAAGTGCCCCGAAACTGTGGGGACTTACCTAATGACTTGATATGACTTGATTACATTATTAATCCTCCCGATCGGAACATCAGGGAATGACCACATGACTCAAATACATAATAGAAACATCCCGGAATAAACATCGGGTTACAATACATAGAAGAATACATTCTGAAGTTACATATACATCAACACTCCCTCTTAACTAGGAAGGTATTCTCTTGACACAATTTTCAGCACTGGTCTTCTTCTCTGCATCAACTGGATCATCTTCGACTTCAAGTCATCTTCATCTTCAAGTCATATTCGTCTTCAAGTCATCTTAGTATTCAAGTCATCTGGATATGGATCATCTCTCGATCTGGATCATCATAGTACGTCATCACTCGATCTGGATCATCATCACTTGACTGGATCTGGATCATCACTCAATCTGGATCACTACTGCTGGATCTGGATCATCACTCCATCTGGATATCTCGGAGTCATCATAGCTGGATCTGGATCATAGCTCAATCTGGATCTCCACTGGTCATCATCATGTGTGTACTATCTTGTCATCGGAAGTTCTGAAAAGCCAGCCCTTTTCCATGCTGGTTGTAGGCCTACTCTCATGTAGGTCTTCGCCCAACACTTACATCTGACCTGCTCGTCAGAAAGGCACGCCCAGCACTCACATCTGATCATGTAGTAAACTACAATCACATCAAAAAGGCCTAGCGCTCACATTCATCAGCATGGTAGGCACAATCAACTACCATCTGTGAAATGGCTCTGCACTTATATCTGACCTACTCGTCAGAATGGCATCACATCCACGCAGGCTGGAACCACCTCCGCCACAATGATGAAAGAACTCTGTTCTTCTCACCCAGGCTGGAGCCACATCCGCCACAATGATGGAAGACTTTCAACTAGGCTGGAACCACATCCTCCACAATGATGAAAGAACTCTGTTCTTTTCACCCAGGCTGGAACCACATCCGCCACAATGAAGAAAGATTTCTGCACTTTCACCCAGGCTGGAACCACATCCGCCACAATGATGAAAGACTTTCAACCAGGCTGGAACCACTTCCGCCACAATGATGAAAGATTTGTTCACTCACATCTGACCTAGTATGAACTGAATCCTACACCCTCGTCAGAATGGCCCCCAGTCCCTGACCGAGCTACCTGGTAATTGACCAGGCGCCTCCACTCTCCCGGAGAGTGGCAGTTTCCCTTACATATGTCCTCCTCGATAGAATGGCCAGCACTCACATCTGTCATGGGAGGAAATTAATCCTTTAGCCATGACCAGAATGGCTCAGCCCTTACATCTGACCTACTCATCAGAATGGCTCTCTCAGTCCCTGACTGAGTGTTCCTGGTAACTGACCAGGTGCCTCCATTCCCAGAATGGCAATCAACACTCATATTTGACATGGAAGGAACCAAATCCTCTCACCATGACAGAATGGCTCAGCCCTTACATCTGACCTGCTCGTTAGAATGGCTATGGATCTCATCACTATCTCTTGGAAGGAACCTCAATCCGGAGAACACCAAGTCTCTCTCTGAAGTACTCAAACTTCATCCTAGCCAATGGCTTCGTCAATACATCATCTATCTGTTCCTCCGTCGCAACATACTGGAGCTTCACTGCCCCTCTCTGCACCATATCGCTGATATAGTGATACTTGATCTCGATATGCTTCAACTTGTCATGGAAGACTGGATTCTCTGACAGCTTCACACAGCTCTGGTTGTCACAATGTACACAAGTAGCATCTAACTGGAGATCAAATATATCGAACAGTAGCTTCCGCAACCATACTGCCTCACAACTAGCTGAACAAGCTGCGACATACTCTGCTTTAGCTGTACTCAGTGCCACACAGGATTGCTTCCTGCTAAACCAAGAGATGAAACCTGATCCCATACTGAAGCAACATCCCGAAGCACTCTTCCTGTCGATGGAACTGCCTGTCCAATCTGAATCAACATAAACCTCTAGGTTAATCTTCTGATTCGCATCATACTTGAGCTCATAATCAATTGTACCCTTCAGGTACCTCAGAATATGCTTTGCAGCAATCAAGTGAACACTTCTCGGATCTGTCAAGTACTGGCTCAAGGTGTTCACAGCAAAGCAAATATCTGGTCTCGTGTTCATCAGGTACATCAATGACCCAGTCATCTGACGATACATCGTAGCATCAACAGACTCTGATGAAGCATCACTCAATAGCTTCAGGTTCGATGCCATAGGTGTGGCCATGCAGTCCATCATCTTGAACCTCTTCAGGATCTCTACTGTATACTTCCCTTGTCCAAGGGAGATTCCATCTGCACTCTGACACACCTCCATACCTAGAACAATAGTGTATCGACACATAACAAGAGTATCACTGGTATTCTATCTTCAACCTAGAGGCAAAGGTTGGAATCTGCTTTACTCTTAGTAAATCCTAGAGTCATCAGTAATCTATCCATCCTATCGTATCATGTCGAACCTCAGGATCTTCTACAATCACTCCCTCTAAAGCAGAGCATCATACTCCCTCTGTCTTCCGTACTCTATGCACTGAAACATTCTGTACTGGAGTGACAAGTAGTATCCATCTAGGATCACTGGATACTAAGATCCTCTATCTTGAACTTCTTCAAAAGTTCATCTTGCACCCATCTGTGAGCTTGTCATCCTCTATCAAAAATTTAAGATATTCATCAAGCTCATCATGTATGTGTTATCCCATGGGTGTCTTCTGAACTTGTACAAGGCCTTCTTTCATTTGCACACATGATTATGCATGTCATGTGACTTCACTTCTATTAGCTGTAAATGTTTCTTTGTATACTATGCCTTCTCTTCATGAGAAGCCTCATGCTACGAATCTTGCTTTGTATCCCACGATGTTTCCATCTACTGCATGATGGAACTATGAACTTCTCTTCAGGTCTCGATACTACGCCCAGACATCATTCTTCTTGAACTGGTCTTCCCTTTCTTCTTGGTGGCTGGAAGGTTCTGCATCAATGATGTCACTACACTCATCATATTATTCTTTGTCTTTTAACTGTCATCCCTTGTTCTTCGGAACAAGTCTTCATTCTTCTTTGCTTGTAGGTGATTATGTATGCGATCTTTCCTACAAGTCAAATGCAATTGTATGGTTATAAAGATTTCATAAGGAATATTTATACTGGCAAACACTTATGCATAAATATATGATCATGCAACTACTTTATCCAATACAACATTCATCTATATCTCATTGAAACTTTCTAGATGCCTTCCATCTCTACTAGGACAATATTGAGATTGTGCACTAATCCAATATGTCAGCAAAGAGGTTTCATTCTAGATAAGTAGCAATGGAGAATTTGTATAGCCCCATGAGCTACTTACCCATCACATGCATATTAGTAGTATTCTGTCATTAATGCAAACATCCTATCATGCATAATACAATAACTGAATATAAACAAATGCATAACAAAATAATATAATGAAATGACAATTGAATACTTATCTTTATTTGTTTTGAGGGTAGACTCCTTCTTGAGCCTTCAACTTCATTGTCTTCTTCATTCATAATAGCATCATTTCTTATCCAAAAGCTAAGGTGGATAAGAAGTTCTTCAAGAGTTGAGTTCTTCATATTCCTCATTGCTTGAGGGATATTCTTTGGATGGAAAGAGCTTGATCTTCAGTTGCTCCCACCTTCTCTTCTTGAGCTTCTTCTTCTTGTGAGTTCTCTTTCTAGAGTCTATTGAAAGTAATCACTTCCTTCTAGCACACATTCCTCACATGAATGAATTCCACGATCCTGGGAGGCCATTCAAGGTGGCCATCACCACTTTTGCATTCTTCACTTTTTCTTTTACCGCTTCAAGTTGTTCTTTGATTTGAGAGACTCTTATGACTACATGGTCTCTACATTTTGTATCTTCACATTCTTCAACTGGTTTCTTTAAGTCATATTCTGATTTTGTTCTTCCCTTCAAATAGCTTGAAATTCTGGAAGACCTTCAACAGCTTTGCTTGCAAAAGGTAGTGCTCTATAGTGCCAAAGCTCATTTGGCTCTACTGTGTCATGGATCAAGGCTTGTTCTGGAATTCCATTCAATTTGTACAAGCCTCCTTATTGTTCTTCAATCACTACCACATCATCGATAGTCTTTCCTTTTGGCCATATGATGACTTGACCATCTATGAATGCAGCCCGCATTCCTTTTGCATCAATGCTGAAATGGAGAGAAGGTTCTTCTTCAATCCTAGCACAAACAATACTTCTTTCATTGTTAGAGACTTACCAGAGTCTAGCTTGTATGAAGATTCCCCACTACCTATTATTGGATATTGGTAGTCATCTCCTAGTTTCACCTTGTGAGGTGATTCATGTTCTGACAGTCTTACAAAGGATTCCTTGAATCCCGTCATATGTTTGGAATCCCCACTGTTTATAATCCAATCATCACTTCCATGAGTAATGTTACCTATGAGAGCTGATATCAGAACATATTAATCCTTGCTTGAAGAATCTTCACTTTCATATCTGGATCTCTTTCTGGATGGTTCATCATCCTCTGTAGCATGAGCATGATGTCTTCTTTGGCCTTGACCAAGTTCTTCTTGTGAAAGGCTTCTAACCTCGTCTCCCTCTGAAACTGGAACCTCTATACTCAGGTAGGTGTCCAATCCAGTTTCTTCAGAGAGAGCAGATACTTCCAGGCTTGGAAGTTGTCAACTTCCCCAAGCTTGTCACCAAGCTGATGTGATATATCATATTGAAATGAGAACCTCAAATAGAAATAGAAAAGGATTAGATCTTACTGATTTGAGGTGTTCGTCCTTGTCCCGGAGTTCGCTGATCTAGGGTTTGTCACAGAAACCCTAATTTTAAAAACTTGGAATATTTCAGATCTAATTAGATAAATAAATAGATCTCTTCAAATGGAGCTGTCCAATGTACTCCTTTTCTGAAAACAGTGGAGGGAAGCTCCCGGAACAGGAAGCCCTAATTTTCCAATTTCTTCTGCAGACATTCTTGTTACTGTTTCTATGATATCTCCGAAATTAATGCTCCTCTATGTCTGAAATTTCGTACTGAGGTGACCTCACATATCCCTGATCCAACACCACATATTTAATCAGAATTGGTTTCACCATTTGGGATTTATGATCCTTTTCCCAAGGTGACCTGTTACAGGACTGTTCAAAATAGTGAAGTTGTACGGAATTCCACGTGTCACTGGTTCATCCTCTAAGTCTGATATTCAGACCACCGAAAGTACAGTCAGTTAATTTTCTGGAACGTCTTCAGGAATTCCATTTGGACCTCTGTAGCCCAAGATATTGCAATTATCCCCAGGTGTCCTGTTTATGGATGATTTCTGGAAGAGGCTGGAGCCCTAACTTGGAGAGATCATATCTCCTGGAGTATAGTGAATCTGAGTCTGATTTTTGGACACAGGATTCATAAAGATTTTATATTTGGTACTTGAAATTTTCAGATTTTGAGACTTCTCCAATATCAGAATATAGCGACTGTACCAAAACTTAGCCGTTTTAGTATTTAGGGTTTCTCCTAGCTCAGGGTCAAACTAGGGTTTAACTTTCCTGGAGTTTCACCCAACCAAATTTCTTGATCCAGGTCTCTAAACTTTGGTTTTGATGAGGAGAAAAATCCTATGCTGGTCTCAATCAAAAATTATTCTTCTGAAGAAATCCCTAATTTCCACATCGAAACTGAAAATGCTTGAAATTGAGTTCCACATCGACAAAAAAATGCACCCTTCAATGGAGAGTCATCCTAGCATACTTTTGCTGAAAAACTGTAGAGGAAGATCCACAAAATAGGAAGCCCTAGTTCCTATAGCTGCACAATGTATTATTCTCAGGTTAGCTCGGATACCATGTTAGCTTTTCAACATTTAAGCTAGCATTATGTTAGGATCTTTTCACTGAGAGAATAACAAGCACAACAAGAACATAAGCACATCACAAGAGACAAGAGACACAAAGAGTTTTGATCCGGGAAACCATAAATGGAGAAAACCCAACAACTTCCTCTAAGATAGTATCACCACAAGATGTGAAACCCAAAATAGTAAGATGTACTCCCAACACAGCAGTAGCCTCTGTCTTCTGTCAAGCCAAAGTATTTCCTTCTCCAATAGTGCGCCACACTTGAGAGAGAAAGTGATGTATTTCACAAGTGATAAATAGAGAGACTCTCACTCTCTATTTATATTCATCCATTCACTTAAGTTTCCATTTCACACGTAGGCTCGACCTAATAATTACTACTCGAGCCTACACCTTAATTAGTGTATAATAACTCAAGTGCCCCGAAATTGTGGGGACTTACCTAATGACTTGATATGACTTGATTACATTATTAATCCTCCCGATCGGAACATCGGGGCATGACCACATGACTCAAATACATAATAGAAACATCCCGGAATAAACATCGGGTTACAATACATAGAAGAATACATTCTGAAGTTACATATACATCAACAAAGGGCACCTGCTGAGTTTACTAAGAAGCAAAAGAAGCAGTTGGTTGTTAGAGTAGCAGACTTCACTCTGATCGCAGGACAACTATACAAGCTAGGTCTGGATGAAGTCCTACGCAGATGTGTGATGCCACACGAAAAAGAGGCTATTATCAGAGAGGCACATTCAGGTACCGTAGGAGGTCATTTCGCAGGAAATCCGACTACGCAAAAAATCCTAGCCACAGGATTATGGTGGACTACATTGCACAAAGACACTAAGGACTTTTGCAGATGCTGGGATATCTGCCAGAGGGTAGGAAAAGCTTCGCGACATGATGAAATGCCACTGCGACCATAGATTACATTGCGTGCATTTGAAAAGTGGGATATAGACTTTGTGGGTCCTACCAACCCACCAAGAAAATGGACTGGTGCGAGATATATCATCACGGGAACGGAGTATCTCACCAGGTGGGCAGAGGCCAAATCAGTAAGAAACTGTGATGCTGCTATAGCCGCAGAGTTCCTTTTTGAAAACATCATCAGTAGATTTGGATGCCCAGTGATTTTGATGAGTGATCAAGGCACACATTTCTTGAATCGCACCATTGAGGCCTTGATGGAAGAATTCCAGATACAGCACCATAAGAGCACTCCATACCACCCACAACCTAATGGTACAGTGGAGGCCTTTAATAAGATTTTAGAAAATGCTCTTACTAAGATTTGCAATAGCTAAAGGAATGATTGGGACCTCAGAGTTAATGCTGTATTATGGGCATATAGGACTACATGCAAGAAGCTTACAGGACACACACCTTTCAGCTTGGTATATGGACAAGAGGCTATTATTCCTATGGAGTATATCCTTCCCAGTTTAAGAATTGCTTAGATCACCGGGATGGCTGATACAGACACGATGAATGAAAGGCTAGCGTAGTTGCTTTCCCTAGAGGAAGACAGACTCATCGCAGGATTTCACCAGAAAGTGCAAAAGGCACAAGAAAAAGCCTGGCTTGACAGACACATTAAGAGTAAGACTTTCCAGATCGGAGACCTAGTACTCCTCTATGACAGTAAATTCATTAAGTTCCCAGGAAAGTTTAAGACACATTGGTTAGGGCCGTATCAGATACAGCAAGTTACAGAGGGAGGTGTCGTTCATCTTAGCAAACTAAATGGGGAGCTTCTTCCCACATTGATTAATGGCAGTAGGCTTAAGGTCTATAGTGATAGCCACTCCACCTCTCAGCCCTATCTTAGATAGATAGACAAGGTGCAGATGTCCAGTGTAATTGAAAGGAGGCATCGCACTGAGAATGAGTCTACACCGGCAGGTATTCTAAGTATAAGGAATTGCATAAGGACGATTCATTTTGCACAAGTCATAAGCGACTTGCGGTAGGTTAAAAAAAAAACGCTTAAGTTTGTTTTGCGCAGATGATGCGGTGTGGCATCACAGCAATGCGATGTTTCTCCGTGCTACATATCCAGTTTTGCAACCGACAGAGGGCCAGTCAAGTCACCTTCTGATAGGCAGTTAATGAGGAAATGACTGGTATACCTTACCGTAGATTTGGTAGCAGCATAATTAAGTTTCCAGATTTGGCAAATCTTCGACGAGACCGGCGCCTGTACACACACGCTTCGAGGGAAATTTGATCGGACTTCAGCATTTATTGAGGATCAGGATGACGGGTATGGTCTCGTCTAGGCACTTATTACAACTGAAGGGTTCAGCCTAGATGACCGTTGTGTCCGGGATTGTTGCCTTCGGCATAAAAGCAAAAATTATTCAATTGGGAGGGTTACATTTGCAAAAACCTGAGAGCTATAGAGTAAGCTGTTAAGTTTTCCTTGTGTAGAGCTAATTCCGTTACAGAGTGTTGTGATTTCCAGATTTCGAAGCCATTGCACATCCGGGATATTCAACCGAGTGGGTTCTATCCGAGGATGAACCTATAGAAGCTATTTTGAAAAGATTTGAGCGTGGTGGCCTTACAGCTGCCATGACGACGCTGCCTAAGGGTGTCCAGCCAAGTTCATCCTAGACCAGACAGCTACCACAGACGAGGAGCCAATCTCAAATAATAGAAGAATCCAGTTTAGAGCTAGAGAAAGAAGTTCATAATGCAGCAGACTACATTATGCCATGAGTTGAAGACGCACCAGAAGTAAAAATCCCCAAGAGTGGTAAGTTTCCTGTTCCCATACCACAGATTGATTCTCAAATAAAAGAAGATGGATACCTATTAGGATATGTAGCTGTTGCTAAATTCATAGATTATAACCCGGGAGACGGTAAGACATATCCCTAGTTCTGGCCGGATCAGTACCTTACAATTCAGAAGAACCCAAGGACAGGTGTAGATGAATATGTTCCCATGGAACATGACCACATTCTTGAGCACTCAGGCCTACTCAATCTGTTGAGACTACCACATTTTGGACGTGGTGCAGAGGTTAATGTTGTGGTGCGCATTCTACTTTCTTGTCTACATGGAGGTTACCTTTGGCTTGGTAACAAGGTCGACCTGAACATCGACCTTATACACCGCATCACTGGGCTATCCAAGACTGGTCAAGACCCGAAGATAGATACAACAGGAAAGACCAAGGAACCGAAGCTACCACCCACCCTAGTTGCCAAGTACCAACTGCAGAGAGAAGGTCGGGCTTAAGACATTGCAAGCCTATCAGACAAAACACTCAGCTTTACAGCTAGTCTACTTGCAGGCAGACTGTTAACCAAGGTTCGCCCGAAGGAAGTTACAGGGTCCGTAATTAAACTTGCTATACAAGTTGCAGAGGGGGAACAGTTCAATTGGTATTTATTTTTGTTAAATATGTTTCAGGCAGATTGTTTGGTGGCACAGGATGAGGCCATCCACCATTTTCATTTTTCATGGTTGATTATACTCTATGCACTTGTAGGGTGGAAGGAGCAGCCCCATAACCAATTTAGGAAGCTAGCAAGTGGCGAGACCAGAGGGGTGCACTATACAAACCTGTGGGAGACTAGCAACCCAGAAAATAAAAATCTCAATGTGATAGTATTCTATGAATACTATACGCTGCTGAGGAAAGTCGTCCTAGAAACACCGCGGATCAATAAGGAGGTTACAGACACATATGATGATCGGCTTAATTTTATGGTGGACCACCATAGAATCCACCTGAGACCAAAGAGGACTAAAAGGGATGATTGGGATCCTAGTTGGTACCGGATGATAGCGCAGGATATCGAAGGCATCATCAAAGACTTTGAGGTACTGCACAGATAGACCCTTCAGACAAGGGAAAAGACAGAGTAAAAACCCATACACAGGATGCAGAAGACCCACCCCAGGAGGAACCCAAGAAGAAAAAACAAAAGGTTACAAATCCAAGTGGGGAGATTAAACTGACAACTGATGACTATGAGCAAATCGTAGTAAGAATAAGGGACAGAATGAGCGACACATTTCAGGCGATGCATGCATTGCAGGACAAGCTGCAGGGGGCGATATACCAGCAACTTGGCGAGTTGAAAAAATTGACTGAGAAGACTGCTATAATCCACACTCATTTAAACAAGAGGCCTGCAGCAGAATGTTCATCATAGTCAATTTCCCGTGAGGAAATCTTGGCCAAGGATCGAATAAACACAGTTTTGATTCCACCAGGGAGCATCTGATTCCCTGTGTCAGCAATGGATGCACCGATACAGATTAGGCAACCTATAGAGGTTAACATCACAGAGTTTCACATTGATCAGTTGCAGATGATCCAGCAACAGCTAAGCGTAGAGCTCAAAGGTAGAGAGCTTGCGACTTATAAGCACAACACACAGCTAAAACAAAACAATGCGGAACTTGCCACTAGCATTCAGCAGAAGGTAGATGAGCTAAGAGCATATGAAGAAAGAGAGTAGGATCTCTCTTAAGTCCTACAGAGAATAGCATTGGAATTGCCCCAATGTAACATTGAGTTCACCTTATCGGCCCCGCAGAAGATAAGAAGAGTGGCAGACAGAGCAAAGGCTCTGGAAGAAACAGTGATTCAGATGGAAGAAACAGTGGCCAAGATGGAGGAAGACCACAAAGCACAGATCGTTGAGCTTGAGGCTCGCGCACAAGACACCTCCCAGGCAGACAAGCAAGTGAGAGTAGAGGCCTTTCGACTCACTTCTGCGCAGATGCAATCTCGCATCGACGATGCACTTTCAGTACTAACTGACGTGACGAATACATGGTCGGACTTGGATCAGCCGCCTGAAAAAGTAGAAATCCAGTAAAGTATTCAGCAGATAGAGAATACCACAGCAGCAATGAAAGAATAAATTAAGAGCTTAGCAGCTCTTCAGAAGATGAGGAAGATGACGGAGATGAACCGCTTGTAGCAGGAAGCACGGCGGTTAAGAAAAAAGGAGATACACATCAATGACCTGCTTCAACCCTATCAGGAGCAAATCACTGAGCTGGTCGATACAGTTGAGCAGAAAGTGTGGGAGTTCACTACCACCAGAGAAGAAATTGATGCAACAGAAGAGTCCAGTATTAGTCAAGCTTTACTTGACTCGGCAGAGGAGCATGTCGAAGTGATGCAGAATGAAGTCCCAGGACTTCGGGACAAGTTGCAACGAACTTCGCAAGAAGCCAAGGAGAAGCTACAGCAGGAGAAGCCCGCTGGTAGCGGCTCGGGGGCGAGCCACAAATAAGTGTTAGGGGACTATTGGAGTAGGGTCCTGCAGCTACAGAAGAAGCTGCTATTTTGACGGATAGACAGTTTTGGTGGAGATATAAGAGGCAAAGCTACGACACTGTAGCAGGTTTCTAGCTACAGATCAGAGCCGGAAACCATGACTGTGGGGACAGAGAAGTCAAGAAAGACGACGGTACCTGAGCGGCTGAGAAGAGAGAGCTCACCCACTGCATTGAAGGCAGTGACGGAGACAAGAGGGTTCAACTACCCTCATAAAGGGAAGCAGCGATGGTACCCATGGTCAGTGCTAGGAAGCATGGAAGACTGCAGGAAGCTATGGTAAAGGGAAGCAGCGCCAGTACCAATGGTCAGTGCTGGGAAGCATGGAAGACTACAGGAAGCTGTGGTAAAAGGAAGCGGTGCATAGTACCCATGATCAGCGCCGAGAAGCATGGAAGACTGCAGAGAGCTGTGGTGTGACGAAAAGAGGCTACTCAAGTACAGATATGCCGACTGTCACTAGTTAGGGTTTGGGGATTACTATTGGGACAGGCCCACAGTGTTGTAATGGCGAGACCTTTGGGCCGCCTATAAAGGGATATATTTTGTATTGTAAAAGGGTTAGCCAGTTAGAATTTTGAGCCATTCAGCTAGTTAGCTCACAGTCAGTTGTATTATAGAAACCAGGCTCTGGTTCTATTATTAGCTATAGTATCTTGATGTAACCAGTAGCCGGCTCATAGAGCCTGTATGTAACAATCCGCAGGGATTGACAGAGAGGGAAGAGTATATTGTAAGGGAGGCAATATAGCGATAGAGATAGAAAAGAGATCTAAGAGAGAAGGGCTCCAGGATGTGTGCGGAGTTACCCAGAAGATCTCTAGCCGCATATGCAGTGCAGCAGAACTGTGTTTACTTCCCCCTGAGCTATAATAGAGAAACACAGTTCTGTGGACGTAACTTCCACCCTGGGAGTGAACCACGTAAAACCTGCATGTTATGTGATGAATGCATGTGATTGTATTTATTGACTGTTATCTGTTATTTTGCACATGAACTTTGTTACAGTAAGTGTATGTATATGTTATTCAGTTCGCAGCAATATAGAAGGTTAAACACAAGTTGAAGTCATTTGGTATTTTGTATGAGGTTTTATCTATGCTTCACTTAAGACAGCTCTCAGTCGCAGTGTTAAACAGCCTTGTATGTTGAGTCTTGTAAGTCGGACGCAAGTAACGCTGAGTGCGCTGAGATGTCGTGGTAGGATATCGCAGGGAGGCAATATCGCATCGACAAAGAAGCTGTGGTGCGTGAAACCGTAGGTTAAGGATCTAGTGTAGAAGGAAGTTACGTGTTGCCCGGTGCACGGCGATGTGATAAGGCTGGAGTCATCACGAGTGAGTGGGAGCTGCGCGACGTGGAGAGGAACTGCACGACAGGGAAAGAGAGACCTTGCAGCTAGAAGAGCTGTGAGTCACAAGTAGGATGTCGCAGAACCTGGTCCAAGACACTTGAGTCTTTGGCCAACCCATTAGAATCAATTCAGGTGAGACTTTAGGCCTCTTCGCGGTCTGTCGCCGAAAGGGCCAGTGAGCTAGGGGTGATGTTGGTTAATTATAGTAAACCCGGGTCTTCCCATAGCGACCAACAAGTAGAATATGTGGTGAATGTTTATATCTAAGTGTGATTACTAGGCTACCCTGCCAGCAAAATATCAATCCTGACTGCTTACAATGGTCAAAGGCACTTGATTCCCAATATGAGCAAACAAAGGCATGACTAATCCTCTCATTAGATATTTTAGCAAGGTGATGACTGTTGACAGGTTTCAAGGTCAACAAAATGACTAATGTATCACTATCTCTAGTCTGAACTAGATTTGTAGGCCACCTTCGAGATGTTAGTAACTTAGTAGACTTGTTTCCATGTCCCAAGCTGGTTTGGGCTTGTATGTATTATGGAATTTCTCTTTGTTTAAAAAATTAGATAAACTACAACCCACTTTTCAAACTGATACTCCAACACCATGATAAGCTCACTTTTGAATTTGGATAAAACAACTTGACCCATAGGGAATCTTTGTTGAGGGCACTGGTAGGATTCATCTTGTTAGTGGACTAGAGATGGAGCACATTACCTTGAGCAAATTTTAATCAACTTTACCAGGGACAAACAATAGAGCGACAAGTAATTATTCATTATCCTAATCAACAAATATAGGGATACAATTCAGGGCTATCGGGAGAGGAATTTACAAACATGTCAAAACCATGCCCTGGTGAAATATATGCACAGTTAGAGCTCAAAGATGAAAAGGAATTAAAGCATTATGAAGAGAATCTCAATCATGGTTAGTTTGTAGAAAAGGGCGCCTTAAAAAGGATTAAAAGGAACAAGTTGAGGGTGTAACTAGGTGGCACTTACAGTTCATTGCACAAAGTAGAAGTGACACCCAGAACAAAACATATTTAACTAAAAGTTGGCTTCAATGTTTTTTTAGACTCATGCAAGCAGGAGGGAAACAATAGTCACATAGGATAAGGATGCATGCATCACTTGGTTGTTAGCTTAGCTATCATTCGTGCAAAGAGGCACAATTAAGGAAATACCTCTGTGCTATTTTGCAACAACAGTTAGACTAATGACTTTTAGCTCACCCTCCTAATATAAAATAGAACATCCTCTTATAATACAACAATAATGTAAAATATGATGCACAATGTAGAATGCTCCTCACTCCAATATCCATGTGAGAAAAAAGTGAGCTTTGCAAAAAATGTGAAAGCAAGGTAGTCTGTTTGTGACCACCTGACTTGGCGATGCACATTGCAATGTTGCATGCTACAACTTTGAGGCTTTGAGCTCATGGAGAAGGAATTGAGTGTGATGGCTTAATTTTCTCTTTGAAATAAGTAATCTATAAAAGGAAACATGGGGCTAGTGTTGACTAAAGAAATCACCTATATAGAAATCATAAATGGTTATGGAAGGTTTGAGCCCACGGACCCTAATGAAGTAACCCAAAGTGCAGTTGGGACATTTTTCCTTTTTTTTCTTTATTTATAGTGGTGTCCCCTAGCCATTGGAAGGCCATACAAAGGAGCCAACTTTCAAACGAACCACTCACTCGGAACCAAACTAGCTCTTCATTCACTCAGAAAGGAAGCATGCCAATTCATAACAAAAAAAATACAACTAAATGCAAGATTAAATTCACATAAAGATAAATCTGAGCCTTGGATTGGATTTTATGGTGAGCTTTAGCTTGCATAAAAGAGTCATTCAAGGACACGTGGAAATATGGTCTCGAGACGTAGATCTAAAACTGAGAAACATAATTGAGCTATGAAATTTCCAATGGATGTTTATAGGCCTCATAGACTCAATTTGGTCATTGACAAATGATGCTCCATCACAATATCAACGATTAGAGCACCTAGAGCATAAACCCTTGAAGCCTCTCCCGATGCATCTATAAAACATTGTTGTTGATCCTATCATCAAGCTCCCAATTTTGTTACTTTTGGATGCACAATAATATTTAGGCTTTAGATTGCCTTTGACGCCCTTTATATCTCTATCCCACATTGATTGTGGGAATGTCTAAACTTTTGTTTACATACATGTGTGTTCTTTATTATATCAACACATTGTGCACATTATATACCATAGTGGCCATGAGGTGAACTCTTTCAACACTAGATTTGGTTATGAGTTGTGGTTGGATATGGTGGACTTTCAAAGACAATAAATGTAAAGAATGGGCTTAGCCCAGCCCTAATCTTTTACAATTTATTTTTACAAGAAACCATATATATAACAACTAGAGGCACTAAGGACTAGAGTGGAATAGTATAGTCCCCATAGAAAAGTCCCATATCTAGAGGTATTGTGGTATTAGGAGCTTGATTAGGTGTCCTTTCTCATTGTAACCTTAAAGGGCATGTGAATGATGTAAGTCCAAAAGCCTATCCACAATACGTTTTTTTTTTAATTGGATCTTTGACCCACTATTGTTATTTTCTTAGTAGAGTGAGTTTGATTTGTGTTGAGCATTTAGAGATTTCCCACCATATTATTCAACCATCCTCGCCATGAATCTAGGGCTCTAGGTTCCATTTTTTCTTTAATCACCGAGGATTGATCCTCATAACTAAGATACAAAAATTCATCTTAAACTAAAATACAGAGCGGTTGGGGGATTCATCCCCTATAGTCATAGTGGATAGTGGTGGGAGATGATATGAAACTAGATAATATGTAAGGTTGTAGGTTGTATAGTGTACATTATAATGAGAAAGGATCAATACTCTTTATCAACATAAATCTTATCCAATATTTTCTTAAACTCTATAAATTCTTCACTAATTGACAAACAATTTTTACCACATATTGACCCTGGAAAATCTACCTCAAGAAAAATATAACGATGGATTGGCTTTGACTACATTTTAATGATTCTTTTAAAAAAGGAGAATTATATATTACAACAACTCCAGTGAGTATAGAATATTGTGTAAGTGAGTCTAGTTTCTATAACATTTTTTTCCTCTGTCTTGGCTTGCAATCTTCATTTAGAATGGGAATTGGCTAGACTCCAAACCTGCTTAATTCTACTAGTTTTAGTTCCAAGCATTATCATTACCATGACAATGACAAGAATAAGGATGACAACAATGATGATGATGCCATGATGATGACAATGACAATCATCATCAAAATAATGATACTAACAATGATGAATATTGGTGAGATACGGATGGATCCACACACGTCCACTGTGAAGGGTATAATTGCCAACATGTCAAAGTTTAATGTGATGGTTTTGGTCATTCATTTTGGTGGTAGGAGTTTAGGTTGAACTTGCAGAGTATTATGTTGAGGTTTCTTACCTTGTATACCATTGCAGTGAGACCAAAACAAAACCATGAATTCAATGAGATTTTTTTTGCACCCTATTTCAAAGAGCTAACCCACATAAGCTTTTCATAATGGTGTAACGAGCTAACACACATAAGATTTCACTCATAGTGCCATGTTAGAAGGAAAGCTAACTCGAGCTAGATTTCCATCATGGTTTAATGTATTTGATGACAATGTGGCAGTGTTAGATGGACATCCACCTTATGAAAGCTAACACACATTAGCTTTTACTCATCTTGTAATGTTTTAAGAACAAAAGCTAACTTCAACTAGATTTTCATCATGGTGCATTATGATTGATGACAATTTCGTTGTGCTAGATGGAAAACTACACTATGAAAGCTTACACACATTAGATTTCATTCACCCTGCAACAATTTAAGGAAGAAAGCCAACTTCAGCTAGATTTCCAACACGGCTCAATATGATTGATGACAATGTGGTTGTTTACATGGAAAACTACCTTATGAAAACTAACACACATTATATTTCACTCATCGTGCCATGTTGTTAAAATTAAAGCTAAATCCACCTAGATTTCCATCATGGTGTAATGAGCTAACACACATAAGATTTTTCTTATAGTGTTGTGTTGTTAGAAGGAAAGCTAACTCCAGCTAGATTTCCATCATGTTGTAATGTATTTGATGACAATGTGACTGTGTTAGATGGAAAACTACCTTATGAAGGCTAAAAAACATTAGCTTTACTCACCATGCAATGTCTTAAGAAAGAAAGCTAACTCTAGCTAGATCTCCATCATAGTGCATTGTGATTGATGACAATGTGGTTGTGCTAGATGGAAAACTAAATTATGAATGCTAACATACATTAGATTTCACTCACCATGCAATGATTTAAGGATGAAAGCTAACTCCAGTTAGATTTCCATCACGGTGCAATGCGATCGATGACGATGTGGTTGTGTTAGATGGAAAACTACTTTATGAAAGCTAACACACATTAGCTTTCACTCATCGTGCCATGTTGTTAAAAGGAAAGATAACTCCAACTAGATTTCCATCATGGTGTAATGTATTTGATGACAATATGGTTGTGTTAGACGAAAAATTACCTTACGAAAACAAACACACATTAGCTATTACTCACTGTGCGACGTTTTAAGAACGAAAGCTAACTCTAGATAGATTTCCAACATGGTGCATTTTGATTGATGACAATGTGGTTGTGCTAAATGGAAAACTACATTATGAAAGCTAAAACATATTAGATTTCACTCACCGTGCAACGATTTAAGGCTGAAAGCTAACTCCAGCTAGATTTCCATCACAGTGCAATTTGACAATGTGGTTGTGTTAGATGGAGAACTAACTTATGAAAGCTGACACACATTAGATTTCACTCATCGTGCCATGTTGTTAAAAAGAAAGCTAACTCCAGCTATATTTTTGTAATGGTGTAATGAGCTAACACACATAATTTTTCACTCATAGTGCCATGTTAGAAGGAAAGCTAACTCTAGTCAGATTTCCATCATGGTTTAATGTATTTGGTGACAATGTGGCAGTGTTAGATGGAAAGCTACCTTATGAAAGCTAACACACATTGGCTTTTACTCACCATGCAAGGTTTTAAGAATGAAATCTAATGATCGCTAGAGTACCATCATGGTGCATTGTGATCGATGACAATATGGTTGTGCTAGATGAAAAACCATACTATGAATGCTTACACACATTAGATTTCACTCATAGTGCAACGATTTAAGGATGAAAGCTAACTTCAGCTAGAGTTGCAACACAACGCAATGTGATTGATGACAATGTGGTTTTGTTACATGGAAAAATACCTTATCAAAATTAACACACATTAGCTTTTGCTCATCGTGCCATGTTGTTAAAAGGAAATCTAACTCCAGCTAGATTTTCATCATGGTGTAATGAGCTAACACACATAAGATTTCCCTTATAGTGCCATGTTGTTAGAATGAAAGCTAACTCCAACTAGACTTCCATCATGATGTAATGTATTTGATGACAATGTGGCTTTGTTAGATGGAAAACTACCTTATGAAGTCTAAGATACAATATCTTTACTTGCCCTGCAAATTTTTAAGAATGAAAGCTAACTCTAGCTAGATTTCCATCATGGTGCATTGTGATTGATGACAATGTGGTTGTGCTAGATGGAAAAATACACTACGAAAGCTTACACACATTATATTGCACTCATTGTGCAACGGTTTAAGGATGAAAGCTAACTCCATCTAGATTTCTAACACAATGCAATGTTCTTGATGACAATGTGGTTGTGTTACATGGAAACGTACCTTTTGAAAGCTAATACACATTAGATTTCACTCATCGTGCCATGTTGTTAAAAGAAAAGCTAACTCCAGCTAGATTTTCATCATGGTGTAATAAGCTAACACACATAAGCTTTCCCTTATAGTGCCATGCTATTAGAAGGAAAGCTAACTCCAGCTAGATTTCCATCATGGTGTAATGTATTTGATAACAATTTGGCTATGTTAGATGAAAAACTACCTTATTAAAGATAACAAACATTACTTTACTAAACATGCAATGTTTTAAGAATGAAAGCTAACTCTAGCTAAATTTCCATCATGGTTCATTGTGATTGATGACAACGTGGTTGTGCTAGATGGAAAACTACATTATAAAATCTAACACACATTAGATTTCCCTCATCATGCAATGATTTAAGGACGAAAGATAAATCTAGCTAGATTTCCATCATGGTGCAGTGTGATCGATAACGGTGTGGTTGTGTTAGATGGAAACTACCTTATGAAAGCTAACTCACATTAACTTTCACTCATCATGCCATGTTGTTAGAAGGAAAGCTAACTCTAGCTAGATTTGCATCCTGGTGTAATGTATTTGATGACAATGTGGTTCTGTTAGATGGAAAACTACCTTACGAAAGCTAACACAGATTAGCTATTACTCATCGTGCAACATTTTAAGAATGAAAGCTAACTCTATCTAGATTTCCAGCATGGTACATTTTTATTGATGACAATGTGGTTGTGCTAAATGAAAAACTACACTATGAAAGCTAACACAAATCAGATTTCACTCACCATGCAACGATTTAAGATTGAAAGCTGACTCTAGCTAGATTTCCATCACGGTGCAATGCGATAATGTGGTTGTGTTAGATAGAAAGATACTTTATGAAAGCTAACACACATTAGCTTTCACTCATCCTTCCATGTTGTTAAAAAGAAAGCTAACTCCAGCTAGATTTTCATAATGGTGTAATGAGCTAACACACATAAGCTTTCACTCATAGTGCCATGTTAGAAGGAAAGCTAACTTTAGCTATATTTCCATCATGGTGTCATGTATTTGATGACAATGTAGTTGTATTAGATAGATAACTACTTTATGAAAGCTAACAAACATTAGGTTTTACTCACCGTGCAATGTTTTAAGAACGAAAACTAACTCCAACTAGATTTATATCATGGTGCATTGTGATTGATGACAATGTGCTTGTGCTAGATGAAAAACTACACTATGAAAGCTTACACACATTAGGTTTCACTCACCATGCAATGATTTAAGGATAAAATCTAACTTCATCTAGATTTCCAACACAACGCAATGTGATTGATGACAATGTGGTTGTGTTACATGGAAAACTACCTTATGAAAGTTAATACATGTTAGCTTTCATTCATTGTGCCATGCTGTTAAAAGGAAATCTAACTCCAGTTAGATTTCCATCACAGTGTACTGAGCTAACACACATAAAATTTTCCTTATAGTGCCATGTTGTTAGAAGGAATACTAACTACAGCTATAATTCCGTCATGGTGTAATGTATTTGATGAAACTGTGCATGTGTTAGATGGAAAGCTACCTTATGAAGGCTAACAAACATTAACTTTACTCACTATGCAATTTTTTAAGAACGAAAGCTAATTCCAGCTAGATTTCCATCATGGTGCATTGTGATTGATGATAACATGGTTGTGCTAGATGGAAAAATACACTATGAAAGCTTACACACATTAAATTTCACTCGCCGTGCAACAATTTAAAGATGAAAGCCAACTCCAGCTAGATTTCTATCATGGTGTAATGATGTAACACACATAAGTTTTCCCTTATAGTGCCATGTTGTTAGAAGGAAAACTAACTCTAGCTAGATTTCCACCATGGTGTAATGTATTTGATAACAATGTGGCTGTGTTAGATGGAAAACTACCTTACGAAAGCTAACATACTTTAGCTTTAATCACCATGCAATGTTTTAAGAACGAAAGCTAACTCTAGCTAGATTTCCATCTAGTGCATTGTGATTGAGGACAATGTGGTTGTGCTAGATGGAAAACTACATTATGAAAGCTAGCACACATTAGATTTCACTCACCATGCAATGATTTAAGGACGAAAGATAACTCCAACTATATTTTCATCACAATGCAATGTGATCGATGACGATGTGGTTGTGTTAGATGGAAAACTACCTTATGAAAGCTAACACACATTAGCTTTCACTCATCGTGCCATGTTTTTAGAAGGAAAGCTAACTCCAACTAGATTTGCATCATGGTGTATTGTATTTGATGACAATGTGGCTATGTTAGATGGAAAACTACCTTACAAAAGCTAACACACATTAGCTATTAATCACTGTGCAACATTTTAAGAACAAAAGCTAACTGTAGCTAGATTTCCAACATAGTGCATTTTGATTGATGACAATGTGGATATGTTAAATGGAAAACTACGTTATGAAAGCTAACACACATTAGATTTCACTCACCGTACAACGATTTACGTTATGAAATCTAACACACATTAGATTTCACTCACCGTGCAACGATTTAAGGTTGAAAGCTAACTTTAGCTAGATTTCCATCATGGTGCAATGTGACAATGTGGTTGTGTTAGATAGAAAACTAATTCCAGCTAGATTTTCATCATGGTGTATTGAACTAACACACTTGAGCTTTCACTCATCGTACTATTTTGTTAGGAGGAACGCTAACTCCAACTAGATTTCCATCATGGTGTAATGTATTTGATGACAATGTGGTTGTGTTAGATGGAAACTACATTATGAAATCTAACACATTAAATTTTACTCATCGTATAATGATTTAAGGACTAAAGCTAACCTCAGCTAGATTTGAATTATTGCAACTATGTTACTTTTTTGAACATACACTTCGTATGGTTTAACCTTAATTACAAACTACAATTCAAATGTGTTACAAAAATTGGGAGGAGTTACAATGGAAAATATAATTTTGACAAAAGGGGACTATGTTGACCTCCTAATTATTGGTCAAGTTATTGGACTAGGAAGGGTTGAATCTATAGAGACTACAACTCATTATGGTGGAGAAATGATTAATGTAATTCAATTATGGTTTTGATAATTGATGTCATTGAACCACATTTGATTGTGGAAGATGTTGATGAAGGGGAATTAGATCCATGGAAGATCATAGATTTGAGGCATAAAAAAGGTAAATCAAAATCTTGAAGCACATGTTAAGTGTTTTTTAGAGTACATTGCTTGTTTTTTTGAGCAAATACTAAGTTTGTTTCATTTGTTGTATAGGTGCAAATGCCTCTTCTGCATTTTCTATTGGAGACAAGGTAGATATTTCGCAACGTGGAGTGAAGGTGGGTGAATGTTCCATATTCAATACAAATATTGGTCATAAGGTGCATGGAAGGATGGTAAATAAATGATCCATAGTGTTTAACATTGATAAGGTGTTAAAACATGATGCTCTCTTTCCATATCCAACAGTATTTGAGAATACACTCGGGGGTGCATTGGGATCTTATGAGATTTGGCTAGAATCAGATTTGGAAACTCATTGTCATGATCATCCAGTAAATACTCCCCAAGATAGGCTTACATTCACATGTAAAAAGGTTTCTCTTAAACATGAATGCACAGGAACAAGTATGTGCATTGCCAAAGGGATCATAGTTAGTGTTCGTGAGTATGACATGGTTGAGGGTGAAATGTTAGGCGAAAATGAATTACGGGTAAAATCAAAATCTATTGCAGGAACAAACTTGGGTTTATCATTGACAGGTATGCTAACACATGGGCATAGCACAGGAGGTTTTGGTCATTTCTCCCTACCATCTGTACACATGGGATCACATTTTACCATTACATCTCTTGCAAAGTGCTTGAGGGACCTTGAAGACCCACAACTTGATATGTGTGGTGATTTGCTTTATGAAAGTGGAAGTTCAAGAAACACAGTTTCAAATGCATTATTTCAAAACTCTATTTACTCAAAATGTAGAGTGTACAAGGATGCTTTCCTATCTTTAAATGGAAGCTCAAAAAATCGAAATCTTGATTTTAAACCTCTTCCTCCACATTTATTGTTACAGTTGGAAACTGCAGCTAGTGATAATAAGAATCGTTATGTTTTCATGTTTCTAGCACTATTAACTACACTTGGTGTCTTCATCACTATTGAGGTTGGGTTCTTGCTTGTGGGGCACACCCATGAAGACATAGATGGAACCTACGGAAGAATGTCTTCCAACTTGAAAAGTAAAGATATATATTCTTTACCTGAGATGATGGATACATATCACACAATAGAATAAAAATAGGTGTTTCCACCTAAACTTATTGACAAAGTGTATGACTTCAATAGTTTTCTTAATGGGTACATCAAGGAGGGGGAAAATGCACAGGTTGGACATCCTAATGTCCAATACTTCCAATTTCTTGCACTCAATGATGTTCCAGTTATGAGGTATAAAGAATCCATCAAAGTCATTGAGTGGTTAGAACCAGTTGAGTAGTGGAATATAGATTATGAAGGTCGACCTATATTGCCCACAGGGAAGCCATCTTTCTTACGTCCCAAAGGAAATGATGTTTATTTAAAAGAACTAAAGGAATGGCTAACATCATACATATAAATGTGGAAAGAGACTATTGGAAATGAGAATTCACCAATTGTCACAAAGGAATGGAATAAAAAACTAGATTATTGGAAAAGTGTTATTGATGCATTAGATGGAATTTATAATGACCATACACCCTTGGATGAAAGTGATTCTTCTTCTAATGATTTTTAGCCCAATATGAGGAAAAATGTTAATGTTGATGGTAATGCACTCCATGCAATATCAAGTATTATGGATGGGGATTTTGATAATGTGACAAATGAACTGATATATGTTGGACCCAAGTGCAACAAGCCAAAGCCAACATTCGATCCTAGAATTGATGTTGAGAAATGAAATACATTTCTTGTTAGATCAGGAAATGAGGATGAAGGAGAGATGAATTGGATGGAAAAAGCTACCTCAGATATCTTCCAGGATGATGACAATGAGACCCTTAATGTAAAGATTGATTGGTGGCAGCCTAGTGTTGGAGCAGGGTCCCGCAGCTACAGGAAAAGTTGTTATATCAAGACGAGAAAGTCAAAGGTAACAGTACCTGAGCAGCCGAGAAGAGAGAGCTCACCCACTGCACTTAAGGCAGTGGTGAAGACAAGAGGGCTCAACTACCCTCATAAATGGAAAAGGAGCAATGGGCCGAGGTATTGAAGACAAAGGACAGAGAGGAAGCGAGGCCCATACCCATGACCAGTGCCGGGAAGCGTGGAAGACTGCAGAAAGCTGTGGTGTGATGGAAAGTGGTAGCTCAAGTACAGATAGGCCAACTATCACTAGTTAGGGTTTTTGGGTTACTGTTGGGAAAGGCCCACAGTTTTGTAATGGAGAGACCTTCAGGCCGCCTATAAAAGCATGTATTTTGTATTGCGAAAGGTTAGCTATTCAAACAATTAGCTAGGCAGAGAGTTAGTTAAGTCTGTTAGTTCATAGGAAGAGTCGAGCTCTGGTTCTGTTATTCAGTCTGTAGTTATCTTACTGTAACCAGTAGCCGATTCCTTGAGTATGAATGTAACAATCCGCAGGGATTGAGAGAGAGAGAGAGAGAGAGAGGAAGAGTATACTGTAAGAATGCAATATAGAAAGAAAGAGATCTAAGAGAGAAGGGCTCCCGACTGTGTGTGCGGAGTTACCCAGAAGATCTCAAGCTACATATGAGGTTGCAGTGGAACTGTGTTTACTCTCTCAAGATATAATATATAAACCAGTTCCTGTGGACATAGCTTTTACCCTGGAAGTGAACCACGTAAAATCCGTGTATTGTGTGATGGCTTTATGTGATTGTGCTTACTTATGTACTATTTTCTATTTGTTACATGAATGATGTATATCAGTTAATGAGTATATGCATGTTATTCCTCAGTTTATAGTAACATAGGAGGTTAACAGTGAGTTGAATGTATCAAGTATCCTGCGTATGAGTTTACCAGTGCTTGATACACCCAGTAACAGTTATAGTGTTAAGTGGTTCCAATAGATTCAGTTTAGCAAGTTGAGTATGGTTGATGTTAAGTGTGTCAAGCCGTGGGAGTTTGAGTAAGATTGTTAAACACCTAGTGAAAGGCAACTGAGCTATTATGCAGGGAGAAATACCCTTAGACCTTGTGAGTCGTTGAGCATATTAAGTATTGTCGTAGGATACATCGCAGTATAGAAAGACGATATCGCACCATCAAAGAGGTTGCGGTGAGGGATATCGCAGGTAAAGAGTTAAGCGAACAAGGAATTTGCGCATCGTCAGAGAAGCTGTTATGCGATAAGAGTCATTTCCCTATCAGAGTCAGCGAGAGGAGAGAACTGCGCATCGCAGAGAGATCCCGCTGGATAAGAAGAGACAAGAACCACTAGGATGCTACAGAACCTGGTTGAGGACACTTGAGTCTTTAGCCAACCCATCCAAGATCACTTCGGGTGAGACTTCAGGCCGTTATGTGGTCTGTCGCCGAAAGGGCCAGTGAGCTAGGGGTTTTGTTGGTACAATTACAGTAAACTCAGGTCTGCCTAGAGTTAACCAACACCTAGCTCTGGGAAATACAAGGGAAATGTTTTAGAACAATATTGGGTACCAAATCATGATGACACATAACTTGGATCTATTCCAATTAATACCATAGTTTGGGTATGGATGCCAAACAAAGAAGATTGCAAGAATACCAAGATAAATAAATTTGGTGTACAAGTTGTACTTGATCTGCTTGAGCGAATATAAGGAGATTAGGTGGAGATGATTCATGAATGTAATTTTGATTTTTGAATGAATTTTAGTATATATGAAGAAAATTTTTCAATGTTTATAGTATAATAAATACTCTTCAAGCTACTTTTTGAGGAAATTTATATTATTTACTACATATGTGAAAATGTCACTTCAAGTTCATTGTTAATTCATGTGATGATACTTTATGCAAATTAGATAACACCATTGAAATTTTAACTATTCAATTTGTCTTTTAGATCAACACAACATCTCACTATATCAATTGTGCATAATTATATTTATTAATGCATGTAGAAAACCCTTACCTTATTTATTATTATCTTTTGCTCACTCTCTTCAATACCAATTTGAACTTTTCATTTTGTTCCCTTGATTATTGGTGGAGTGTCCACTTGAAATGTAGGGACATTTCAACACACAATTTAATTCCATAAACTCTCTTTGTCATTATGATTAACTATGGAAATCTTCATCCTCAAGATGTACTTATTCTGCTTGAGAAAAACAAAGGAGATTAGCTGGAGAAGATTCATGAATGTAATTTTGATTTTTGAATGACTAACTAATATACATGAAGAAAAACTTTTCAATGTTTGTAGTATATCAAATATTCTCTTCAAGCTACCTCTTGAGGAATTTTATATTATTTTGCTACATATATGAAAATTTTGGTTCAAATTTAATGTTAATTCATGTGATGATACTTTATGTGAATGCACGTTAAAACATCTTATAGACTTGCTTTGTGACTAAATGTAGGGCACTTGCAATAAGGTTTGAAGTTAATTTTCCCTATTATTCATTGTTATAGTTGATATAAATTTAATTGTACTACTATGTTGCATTCAAATTCATAATTATATTTTCTCGTGTAGACTTTAAACTGGTGCCAACTTTGTACTAGTATATTAACTTATACTCAATAAATACAGTACTAACTTTTGAGTGTGCAGGTTTTATCAGTTTGTCATCATTGTGATTGATTTTATGGATTCAACTGTGTGAACGTTTTTCAAACCAATTTTTTGAGTGGACACTCCACCCATGCTTGTTACGGGAACCATGAAAAACTCATTGTGGATTGAAAATATTTCACATAACTTAATCCAGAAAATCAAGCATTAAGTAGTAACATCATGTTAGGTTTAATTCATGTTAGACATTATTGTCAAATACTTTGCATCCTAAAGACAATTTAATCCATGTGAGATTTAATGCAGATCGTAATGCACTGCATGTAATATAAGTATTATGGATGGAGATTTTGATAATGTGATGGATGAACTAGTATATGTTGGGCCCAAGTGCAACAAGCTAAAGCCAAGATTCAATACTATGATTGAAGTTGAGAAAGGAAAGATGTTGCTAGTTAGATCATGAACTAAGGATGAAGGAGAGATGATTTGGATGGAAAAATCCACCTCATATATCTTTCAGAATGATGAAAGTGAGACTCTTCATGTAAATGTTGATTGATGGAAGCCTAATTCAGTGAAATACAAGGGAAATTTTTAGAACAATATTGGGTACCAAACCTTAATGACACATGACTTGGATCTATTCTAGTTAATACCATAGTTTGGGCATGGATGCAAAATAAATAAGATTGCACGAAGACTACATTAAATAAATGTGGTGTACAAGTTGTAATTGATTTGTTTGACTGAATATAAGGAGATTAGGTGGAGATGATTCGTGAATGTAATTTTCTCTTTGAACAAGTTATTAATATACTAGAAGAAACACTTTTCAGTGTTTGTTGTATATCAAATATTCTCTTCAAGCCTTTTTTGAGGAATTTTATATTATTTACTAATATGAAATTTGGTTCAACTTCTATGTTAATTCATGTGATGGTACTTTATGTGAATTAGATAACGCCATTCAAGTTTTAACTTTTCAATTTCTTTTTTACAAAAACTCAACATGTCAGTAGATCAAATGTGCATAATCATATTCAATAATCAATCTTAAAACATCTTCCAGACTTCCTCTGTGAATAAATGGAAAGCACTTGCAATAAGGTTTGAAGTGACTTTTCCCTATTATTTGTTATTGTAATTGATATAAATTTAATTGTTCTACTCTGTTGCATTCTAATTAATATTATATTTTCTTCTGTAGAGTTTAAAGTGGTGCAAAATTTGTACTAATGCAATATCTTAGACTCAACAAAGACAAAGTAGTAACATTTTCAGAGTGTAGGCTTTCACAGTTTGTCATCATTGTGAATGATTTTTTGGATTAAGTTGTCAGTGAGTTTTTCAAACCAACATTCCAAGTGGGAACTCCATGCATGATCGTCGGGGGAACAATGTAAAATTCATTATGGTTTGAAAAGCTTTCACATAGCTTAATATCGAAAATCAATATCCAAGTATTAACATTTAATGTTAATACTACATAAGTTAATAATAGTCAAAACACAATATTAATATGTCGTTAAATAACTTTATATTATGTAAGAAATTTCTTACACAAATTATTAATAATTCACTAGTCAAATATTGATGACTTTTGTTTTAATACGTAAATATAATTATTAATGATAACCAAAGTATATCATTGAATACATTTATAGGTAAAAATTCTCACATAAATATGTTATTCTTAAAATCAACATTCATCAACTTAGTTTTTAATACACCACCACCAACAACAACAATAATAATAAATTATGTCTCTAATTCATAATTTATTTTAGTCATTACTAAGATAAAACCCATTTTACTCTAAGTCATAAAATATTTTCTCTTGTCCAGTATCAAGTGCTTCCAACTTCCAAAAATAAAACATCTTACTCAAAAAAAAATTAGACTTAGTATGGTAACTCAACCTAGACACATTAGTTAACATAATTTCAATTAAATGAAATTCCAAGATAATAATAGCAACACACATTGATTATAAATGTCATTAAATAACTTTAATAATAATATGTAAAAAATATTCTACAATCTATTTTTCGTGATATAATCATTGATCTTAACTTATATTAGAAAATATAAATAATAGTAATATAAATAAATTATATTTCTATTCTAACGTATAATTGATTTTGATCGTTAAAATAATAAACTTAACATAGTAACACTTAATATATAATAGTTTTTCTTGTCACTTGTAAAATGTTGTCAACCTTCTAATATATTACAACATGGTACTCAACACATACAATATTACTTGTTATGTTGAGAATTAAAATTTCTACAGTAACAAACACATTTGTATTATGTCATTAATGTAGAAATTCAGGCCTGCAGTAGATTAATTTCACCCACAACAATTAACAATTGATCATGCAAAATTATCAACAATGGAGACTGAATATGGAGCTGTAACAGAAAATTATATTAACTGAGTGTACAATAGCCAACCCTATAATAACATAGGCTGCTAAATATATAGAATACATGAGCAAATCGAATGCATAAGGAAGCATCCAAATCTAGCATAAAGCAGGCTTACCCAAAATAGGCAAATCCCCCATAGGTGTAAAAAGCTGATCCCAAATCTATCAAGGACCCCACGGATTAGCAAGGGCGCATGGGCAAGCTAAAGAGTGGTCAAATGGAAGCTCATACATGCTTTTGCATGGAGGAAAGAGTGGAGGAGGAAGAGGCAACAAAGCTGATTCACCTCACCTAGTCTTGCTTTCCTATGTGCCTTAAAACACTGAAAAAGAAGGGAATAAAGTAGAAAAAGCAGATGGGTGCCTAGGAGGCCAGGAATAAATTAGATTTGATTCCCAAGGCTTTTCCAAGTGCTCCATGAGTCAATAATGGCAAGTTTGACCTCTATGGATAGGCAATTGACAACTTGCACATGGTGGGACTCATGGACTAGGAAAATAAGACAAAATAAATGAAATAATGTCTAAGTGGGTAAATACTATGGGTTGATTATTATAACACCCCCCCTTAAGCCTGACTTTATGAGTAATAAATCAAAAATATAGGGCCTAGCAACAAGGCTTAGTCACCCTTTACATACTCCAATGTCCATACAACCAAGGAAAGAGGAAAAACCAACTTGGGAAAATCCTCCCTTAAACATGGACTGTAAAACAAAATTGTAGAATCTTGTCTCCACTCATGCTTTGACAGCATGATAAGCAATCCCCAGCAGTGATTTGAGATTTGCTGAAGGTCTTCTCACAAAATGATTTTGTGAAGATGTCAGCTACTTGTTCTGAAGAAGAACAGAAGAGTAGGTGAATGGTGCCATCATGCACAAGCTCTCTGATGTAGTGCATGTGAATCTCAATGTGTCTGGTTCTCTGCTTTTGAACTGGATCCTTGCAGATTCGAATGGTACTCTGGTTATCACAGTAGATGGTAGTTGAGTACTCAGGTTCGAAACCACACTCTCCAAGTAAACCCTGCAACCATAAACACCGAGTTGCTGCATTGACAACTCCTCTGTACTCAGCTTCTGTAGATGAGAGTGCAATGGCACTCTGTTTCTTGCTTGACCAGCTGATTGGCCCTTCTGCAAGCATGAATACATAACCTGAAGTGGAATTCCTGTCAGTGCTATCACCTGCTAAATCACTGTCAGTAAAACCAATTAACTCAAGGTCAGAATTGGCCTTATATAAAATCCCATGTGTCCTTGTTCCCTGAACAAAGCTAAGGATCCTCTTTGCTTCTTTCCAATGGATCTCATGGGGCTGATCCATGAATGTAGAAGCAACATTGACTGCATAACAAAGATCAGGTCGAGTATGTGTCAAATACAATAAACATCCAATCAACTGTCTATACAAAGGGTTGTTTACCATCGGTGGAGAATCATCTT
>LPNX010878024.1:583-39214 GCA_001517045.1 Pseudotsuga menziesii
CTTGGGTTCCATATGTCCCCATAAGTTTCACAAAGAATCCATGTGGCCTAAGACATGAGCAATTTTCCTTATACCATGGCCTAGGAATTTAGAATTATCTGTGGAATGTTATAACTTAAAAATATAGTCTAGGAGGGTGTCAAAAATAAGGTATTAACTAGGGAATGAAGGCATAAAAAGATTGAAGAGTTAGTAAAATATCGACTCTTACATCTACACCTATACTAACTATGTTTGTTGAGCCTAAATAAAATGATCCCTAAGAAACTCTAAACATACCCCACCCAATAAATTCATTACACTCTAGAACAACCCATACATGCATATTACATCCACCATCAATTTGTAAAATCATTGTGTCAAGAGGCACTTTACATAGACCACATGGGTGAGATGTGATAAGATAAGCCAACAAAGATCCATCATAACTTGTTATATACCAAGTGTCTAAGGGGATAATAAAAAATTGCAAAAATGAAATGTTAATTTTGATCACTTTCATAAAATAGAATGTCATGCAAATTAAGTCAAAATAAGTAGTGAATTGCCTAAGAGAAAAAGACCTTCCATCTATTTGGGTATCCCCTAGAACTCTATATATTTAAAGGATAAGGAAAAACAAAACTTATATTAGCAATTGCCTCTGAAGGTGTAATCCCGACTTCAAGCTTTGAGGCAATAATAGTATAATCAAAGGCTTTATAGTCAATTCAAATACCTGAGGACATTAGAATTATTGTAATTAGTATTTTTGTGTGATGTTATATTTTATTTATGTAGAAGGAATTCATGTCCAAAAACAACGTAAAATTAGTGCATATCTCCCTATGATCACTGAGTGCATAGCCCCACACACCTCCAATTGAACCAAGAATGAAGTGTGTTATAGGATCTAATCATCGAAGAAAACAATCACTAGGATATACAACCTTTGCACCAAGCACCGTACTCTATAATTCTCATAACTTGCTTGCACACACAAAATGTGGCCATTTAACATGAAAATACACCACCTTAATAAATATTTATCCCCAATAGTGGCCTACGGCCCGATAGATGGATTATGAGCGTAAAAATAAATGTTATGGTATAAGACCATTGCTTCTCACATCAAACCATAGGATATTTATTGAGAACCATCCTTGGTAGTTTAAACCTCAAAATACTAACAATATCACACTTAAAAGCCAAAATTCCTTATGGAGGGAATGTATGTTAGTTTGGGGCCCCATAAATGTACCATGAGCTCCTTATGAAAATGTGTAATGTGAGATTTTATATGTGGACCTATACCAAGGAATGGGACTTTAGAACCATCCTTAGTTTTCTAATCCTCAAAATTATGACCTACCTATATCACATGTATGCTAAATATTCCTTACATAAGCTCTAAGTGGTGGCCTAGAAGACCGTGCATGGACCATGAGACCTATATGGAATTGGTAAAGACTTAGACCCTTAATTTAAATCTTGGTTCGTGTGTTCATCCAGTTAAATGTTTGTGTATGTCTTCAATTTGTTTCAAAGCATGTTCTTGTAGTCAAAAGAAAAAAAGTGTGTCTTGGTTGCCTTATGTTTGTGGCATTGGTTATCTTATATTCACAATTTATAGCTAATAGATACAACAAGTACCTAAGTCCATAATAAACATTTTTTTATTGGAACAATTTAGCTTAGTCTTTCTAGAATCCATTGAAGCTGCTTTGACAGGGTTGCAAACATTCCTATTTGAGTTTGCAATTGACTACTCTCTTATATAACTTAGTGTACCCTTTGTTTTTACCTATGCAGGATGCTTCTAAGTATATTCTGGTTGTTTGCTTATGGAATTACTAGACACATGTGATGACTCTTTCCATGTTTCTTTAATCTTGGATGTAAATTAGGGTGTACCAATCTCATAATTTCACTATGATTTCTACATAACACATGTCATCTATACATTCTAGCGGTTTATTCCTATGTGACAAGGTTCACCGAACTCTGGCCTTGAGGTTCAAAATTTGGTGAATGTAATTTTTTTTGAGGTTCATTTAGGTTTCTTGAACCTCATTGCTCTTGTTTAAGTCTGCATTTTTTCCTATCCCTTATAAATCTTATGTCATAACTCAAGCTTGTAATCTATCCCGGTAGTTTCTATGTCCATCATAACAAATTCTTTTACTGTTTAGTGATGTTGATTTCTTACTATTTTATGATCTCTCTCTCTCTCTCTCTCTCTCTATATATATATATATATATATATATATATAGAGAGAGAGAGAGAGAGAGAGAGAGAGAGAGAGAGAATGGTGAACCTCATTTGAAAATTCAAATGTCGAATCCAATCGTTGCCGAACCCAAACTTGAACCCATATTGTGTGACTTTGGTTTTTTCATTGCTTAATTGAGCTTGAAACTTATATGTTTTGTATAATAACCAACACTTAGGTGAAGTATTTCCAACTTAAAAGATAAACTTAGTATTCCCAAGCTCCACAAGTTAAAAGACAAACTTAGTCTTCCCAAATGGTCATAACATGGGAGAAATGCTAGAATAATTTCCATTTGGCATCATATACTCATCTCACTTTATGAGTTCATATGGTAGTTTCAAGTAGTTGGCATTAGATAATGTGCTAGTTGGATTGTATTGTAGGTATTTTCTTAGCTCAATCTATAGGGGTTCCCCCCAATTCAACATCGTTCCACAAGTTGTGACCTACAGACATCGCAGTACAACCCCAAAAACTTGTGGCTCACTTGGAAGTAAGATATCATGAAGGATTAAAGAAGGTTTGACCTTACATACCCCCGATTAAGAAACCAAAACTGGATTTGGGTCATTGAGGACCTGAAATGAGGAAACCTAATCAATTGTGGGCTAAATAAGAGGCTTATATCCCTAAACAAAATTCAAACAATGGTTGAGTTCCCTAAAGGGTTAAACAAAGTCAAATTGAAGAGAAAACGATAATGATAAGAGGAGAGGAAAAAGAGGGGAGCCATACCTAAGCATTAGGCATCCTAAGAGGTTGCACATCTAGAACAAGTCAAGGTGACTACAAGGAAAGTGATTCAACACAAAATATCCTTCATAATGAAGGATGAGAGGTAATGAAATCAACATAGAGCAGGTCTCATATGGACACAACACATAAATATGCCACATCACAACACCTTTAATAGGTAGACATATAATGTGAGTATGAAAGTGCAAAATCTATGCTACACCTTTGGGGAAGGATCCAATGATGTTGATAATGACGATTATGAACAACAAAATTCCACATTTGCACAAGAAAGGAACACTAGCAGCTTGGTTGGTTATGGGGGTTCCATGTTGCTCCCCCTTACATCTCAAGTTAAGTGTGTCAATGCTTATGTGCATGAGATAAGTGTGTTTCTTATGTGCATCAATGTGCCACTTATGTGTGTATGTTAGGTGCAACCCTTATGTGCATTATGCATGTATCTTATGCACATGTGTTAGTTGAATAAGTTAGGGCATGTGAATAAGTTAGGGGCAATACTTATGTTAATGCATTCCATGTGTGGTTTACAAATACGTGGATTATGTTTCTATCGTCTCCACTTTTTTCGATCTCTTGAATCTAAAATCATGACACAAATGGTTATAGCGTGATTTGCCACACTTGATACATCATGCTTTGATGGCCTTTCCCTATCCCTATGCAGACTCATTGTATCCCATTTACTCACCATTACCCTGATGCTCCAATGGAACCCCTAAAAACACATTTTTGAAAATATATGCGGGTCACAAGTTTACAACCCACGTATACGCAACTTACGCCACTGTCACCTGCGTACATCGGGTTTTATGCTAAAAAAGTAAAAATATTTGGAGTTTTTCCCATCAAGTAACAAATGACTTGATCCTTGGCCTTCCATATGTCGAGAAACACTTTGAGTCAACCCTTGACTCCTATTGAAGGGCTATATATTGAGCTATTGTGAAGCATTGAAGGAGGAGAACTTTAGAGAAAATATATTGTAGCGAAATTTTGCCCCATTCTTGTATACTTGAGTATGCATCCCTTTGTCCTTGAAGAAACCATTAGTGCTCTTTCCCAATATTTCCTTTGTGTTTGTGAGCTTGCCATTGTATGGAGGGTTCAAGTGGTGGAGGCCCAGATGGAGGGATTCAGTTTCTCGATTTCGATGAGGTGCTGATAGGTTGTCATTTGTATCTCTGTTTAGATTAATAGAAATATCCATTTCTCATCCATTACATGTATAATTATGAATCTTTGTATACATGGATGTAATTAATTTGCTTACATGTTGGAATTAATATGCTATATTAGACTCTAACACTTTATATATGTCATGCTTGTATATATATTTGTTGTTGAGGACGAAATGTAGGGACAAGTTTGATTAAAATATCAATTGGGATCTTCTTCAAACATCCAGAATAAGGTACAATTCTCATCCCTTAGTGCTAGTTTCATTTATATATCTATTATGCTTTGAAACGGGTTAATTTTTAGTGTCATCCTGTTCATTGTGGTCCACCCCAAGCCATAGGAAGTTTTCTTCATAACACAAATGTTGCAATGAAAACTCCTATTATGTGACATGTGTGGGTAGACAACTCATCATCAATGGTTATGTTGATATATTATAATATAGTGAGTTCATGCATTAATGGGACATGAAATTAAGGGTTCAACAAAAATAGAGGATTACATGAGCTAGGTGTGTTTATTATGTGTGCGATTTAGGTACATAATCTAGGTATGCCACTTAAGTGCATGAGTTCAAAGCATCATTTATGTGTGTAAGTTAGGTCACCACTTATTTGTGTTCCTTCTGTGCATGGATTGGGTGCACCACATATGTACATAACTTATTTGAATTAAAGGTATCACTTATATACATGAGTTAGATGCATCATTTATGTTTGTTCCTCAAGTGCACAAGTTATACATCTCTCTTATGTGCATCACTTATGTAATTTGGCTATGTTACTTATGTGTGCAAGTGAGGTTCATAGGTGAGATGTCTACTCATGTGCATGGGTGAGGTTCATAGGTGACATGTGTACTTATGTGCAAAGTTGCAACTTTGTAGGCACTACCTCCATCATATATGTTTCTATAATTTCTTTCATTATGTTGTCTCTCCACTTTAGTACTCTACTTGGAATAGTCTTATGAGTTATCATGGTAGCTGGTAGGGGTTAAAGACTAAGTTTGGGTACGAGGTGAGGGGGTTAGATGTTAAATCTTCTATTGTGCATCAATTCATTGTAGGGGTTATTTACATGGATTGGTTGTGTTAGGATAGTGTCTCAGTGGCATTATTTGTAGTTTAGTTCATCTCCATTGATTCATGTTTATGAGTGAGGATTACTGCCTAAATGACATTGATGATGACAACATAAATAATAATGCAGCAAAGCGAGAATCGATCCAATGACAATGATGTAATCCCTAACAATTTCCTGAAGGACTCATGGTTATTCTTGATGTACCATACCACTACACAAGCCATGTCGGTTAAATATTTAGCCAATATGTGGGATGTATAGACCATTTTGAAGTTTGGGCCATTGTTTGAGGACATAAATCATACAATTAGACCCTACAACTTTCTTATAAGGATCACAGGCCATGATTGCACTAATGATGATGATGAGAATGACCATGACAATCACGATGACATGGATTAATATAGTAATCATGACAATGGTGACAACCAATGGCGTTTAAAAAGGAAACACATGATTTCAAATAATAGAGCCAATTAAGTTGTATACTCTTTTTGAAGATTAGATCCAATTAAATTTGTTAGGATATTTAGACACTTAGGAGTTAGTTAAGATAAACTTGTGTAATGTATCCATTAGGTAAAGTGTGTTTCTTTAGTATGCATTAGTGTAAAGGGGGCTACTTGCCCTCCTAAATGTCATCATGTTTGTATAATTATATAGTTAAAGAGATATTAACAAATGAGTAGTTGGAGCAGGTACAATCGCTCCAACCTATCTCATAATGTATAAATAAGCATCAAAGATGAATAGAAAGGTGGATTGGACATCCCTTCCCAATACTTGTATTTGATGGCTGTGTATGTGCTTTACTATATTCTTGAATGTATGTGAAATCCCATCTTTCAACATCTGGCGCCATTGTCGTCTTCTTTTGGCTGGGTGACAGCATCAAAAAAAGAGGAGTGGTTTGAACCTAGAAGAGAACATAATATGCTTGGAATATCCTGCAAGAAAGTTTGCTTGTGCCTGAGTAAATAAAACACCTGCAACATGGAAGATAAGATTTTGTTACTTTCTCAATTTTTAGTTGTTATTTAATCACATTGAACAGAGTGCTATAAGATGACACAGGCTGATATTTATGATGATTTACAAAATATATTGATAATATATATGGAAGGAACTATGTAGAATGGAGATTCGTCGACTATTATGTGAGCAAATCGGTCGAGTTGTTGACAATCATTTATGGTAGATAACCATCGACTAGACAAATGATAGGCATTTTATCGTTTAAATTGACAACCAGCTAGTATATTTTCATATGTTGTTGTGGAGAAACTACCCATATATATACATATTATCACTTTTATGATGGACAATTTTTAGGTTATACACTACCTACGGAGATCTGGTGAAAACACGTCCTCATGCTACCTGCATGAAAGATTGAGGAAGGCTATCATCAACGCTAGGACCATATGCTCATACATTTTCTTGATGCCGACGTGTTGTATATATATAAAATATGGATTAACACAATAATAAATTTATGCATATCATTGTCATTGAATGTCATCGCCAGCCTATGTAAATTGTTTCCATGCTGCTGCAACAATAGCAACAAAAGATAGCCCGACCATTGGAGGAGAGAAGAAGAATCGGCTGGTTTTGAATCAACTATACTTACCCCCAAAAGGACGGAGAGAACCCAGTTGCAGAAAATGAAAAAAAAGAGCACATTCCACTTCAAAAGATGGCACTGATGTTGTCGATACCCATAGAGTATTAGTTGAAGTTGGTCGTCGACCTGGAGTGGTTGTTCCTAAATTCCGATGACCTGCATTGTAAATTATTCCTACCCCATTATTTATCGAAGATGTAGTAGATGGGGTCTCCTATCGGCGCAAACAAAAGTTCTTGTCCTACGCCATTATCTTGAGGAGTGCGCCATTGACCCCTTGGAGAGAGAGCGCTGGGATTCATTCACACTATTTGGAGGATCTCCTTTGGTCACGGTGTCTGTGAATCAAAATATCTATATGTCAATATTGATGGCTCGACATGACTAAAGCTATAATAGTATCTATCATTAGAAGAACAAGTGATATGGACTGGTAGAGGCTAGAATTTATAATTATTGCGAAACGATGGACTGCTGCTACAAGATTGCTCCGTCGAAATATTTCCGCAAGCATATATAATGAAACCTTTGCAAATTCTGTATTACAATGGAGACAACCACGTCTACTGTACCTCCAGTTTGACCAACAAAGTTCTGTCAAATGTCGACCAAGGAAAGAGATTCTCTGTCGAATATTGACCTGTCGGTTGTCGAGTGAACTGTCAACGAATTAAATGGGTAACAAACTACTGCTTGCTATATGAATTCATCGACCAGCCAATATGAATTCCTTGCATGTTGATTATCTTAATATACTTTATTTTTTGTACCTGTAAAAAAAAATATTATCTTTTGGTCGATACAACTTCTAGTCGATGCCTAAGTTGGTCGATACAACCAAATTTTTAATATTTGTCAGTAGGTTAGTATTGCTAGTTTAAATTTGGTCGACATATTATTGTGTTGGTAGTGTTCTTTGTTTATGTAAATTTAGTCAGTGCATACTACAAAATTTCGAAGACAAGAGGGGGTTAAACGTGAGTCTCAATAGAGGCAGGCGATCCCCTCTACTTTATGTAAAGTTGGTCTCTTGCAAACCACTATAAGTTGATTTTAATGTTTGTTCAGTAAATGTTTTCCAGTTGATCGAGTCAAGGAGGTTAAACGTGGGTCTTTCTTGAAGGCAGGCGATCCCATCACTTATGTAATGAAGTCAGTATCTAGTCGACTATTGTAAGATAAGTCTAAGTCAGTCCAAAGTAGTTGATCATCATGCACATGAGAAGGCATCACAATCTTGCAGGTATTTCAAAAGATGACAATCACATTCAAGCAGATACCATACACCTACACATCAAAGCGCTCCAATGAGACATGATGGCAATGTGCTTAAACCCCTTAGTATCAAAATGTTGAAATTGTTCCTCGGTCGTGACCTCGAAAAGCCAGAAGACAGAGAAATGGCATAGAAAGTCAAAGATCCAAAAGGCCTGTGCATGCCTGAACTGATGGAGATGCTGGTCAGATGAGCCAGGGTGAGGCTTTAAGCCAAAATACCTCGTTGCGGAAGAATATGGTTGCCCATCGTAGTGAGAGGATGAGACTTCGATGGACTACTGCTATATTGAAGATGGAGGCTGAAGAGTAACCAGTCATAGTAGAGACTTGTACAAGTGTGTTTTCCTATCAAGCTGGCGGTTGTTGCAGCTGATTTACCTATGCAGAACGGTATGCATGGTTGATGCATAGTGAGGACTACTTCAGCAGTAGCAGAGACCTAGGATGTTGATGCATATTTCTTTGTTCTCTTCAGGACGAAGAAACATTTTGTTTGTGGGGGAGATGTAGAGGGGGCTACTTGCCTTCCTAAATGTCATCATGTTTGTATAATTATATAGTTAAAGAGATATTAACAAATGAATAGTTGGAGCGGGTACAACTGCTCCAACCTATCTCATAATGTATAAATAAGCATCAAAGATGAATAGAAAGGTGGATTGGACATCCCTTCCCAATACTTGTATTTGATGGCTGTGTATGTGCTTTATTGTATTCTTAAATGTATGTGAAAGCCCATCTTTCAATAATTAGTATGCATTTGTAAATATTCTAATCCGATGGTCACGATATGTTATAGACATAAAGCGATCAGACGATTCAACTTCTCTTAGATCATACCTACCATTGATCAATGGCTTAACACCTAATTGGTCCATGATATCTATTTAAAGAGCATGGAGGGTCCTTGGCTAGTTGATCAATTATGAGAAGTTCATTTGTAACTTTCTTTCTTTTGCATAATAAATTGTTCCAAGTAGCTATTTGGCTGGGGCCGTGGACTGTTTCCCTCTCGAGGGTTTTAACCACGTCAAAATATCTGTGTGTTGATCTGTGATCTATTTGTGTGAGTGGCTGCTCTTGGTGTTTGGTCTTTTGGGAGTACCCTGTGTACTCGAACATGATATCAGATCATTTATGAAGAGCCGCTTCTGTTTGTGATCTAGATCTTGAACCGGTGTTGCCGAAACTTTGAAAGGGTTTCTGATTCTGGAATTTTTGTGCATTTGTGGCCTTTGAGAGGTATTCCATTGCGTTTAGAGCACCATTTCCATTGGGAAATAGTTTTCATTTCATCAAAAACCATTTATGTTTGCTCCAGAAACACCAATTTTGACAAATCTAAAGGTATAATGTTACAGTGACGGATTTGTTTTATTAAAAAAAAAAAATTCTCTCATATGTTTATCAATTTTATTATTTACATCTTTATTGTTTTTAGTCTCAGATTGTTGCCTTCCCTGTCTACGTATGCTCTTTGTCGTGCACCTTGCACGATCGCGGTGAATAAAAAACAGAAAGGGAAAGGGTTTTCTTGGTTGTGTATGCTCTTTGTCGTGCACCTTATGCGATCGTGACGAATCAGAAACAGAGAGAAAACAAAGAAGATCCGAGTAAGCTAACGATATGTCACCCCACAAGCGTGGAAATTTTTTTTTTGTTTTTGTTTTTCGGTTTGTGGTGTGATTTGTAGGAAAAAGAAGCAAGCATAGAAACCGAGAGAGAAGAGTAAAAAAAAAAAAAACCCCTTCCTCATTCCCTTCTTTTACGTACCTTTTAAACTTCACTCACTTGGTCCAAACTTGCTTTATTCCTTAATAGGTCTTGAGTTCAAGTCTTATTAAGTTACTTTTAAAATAGTGCATGCAATTTCTATTTTTAATATACTTTATTGTAAAGTGCATCTCACTTAAAAATACAATAAAATAAGAAAAAGTGAGTCACTTAAGTTTTTTATTGCCGCACTATTTAAAGTACCATTATTGTAAAAGTGAACATCACTTATTTTACAAAAGTGATTCACTTAAAAGCAACTTTCTTGTAAGTGGTTGTCAAAGGTTCATTTTGGGAAGAAGGGGGTTCTTTTTTTAAGTTGGTCAAGTTAATATCTGCCACGTCACTATTGGGAACATCTTCAACATTTTCTTTGATCAAGCATAACTTCATCATCCAAAATCAGTTTTCAGTGCCGTTTTTTTTAAAAAGCCTAATTTTTCAAGCTCTTTGCATCCAGATAGTTAGTTTTTGTTCATTCATCCATTATTTTACAATATGGCTGCCCCTTGTGATATTCTACTTACTAATTCTAACTATTTCTCATGGAAATATCATATGGAGGATGTTCTACGAAGTAGGGGACTTTTCAGAATTACCTCAAGGAAATAAACAAAATCCACTACTGATGATAAGAAAATAAAATGGGCAAATAGATGTGATGAAGCTTGTAGATTGATTGGGATGCCAATCTCTACTGATTTGCGATTCCACATCTCTGGAAATGATGAACCTGATAAAGCTTGGGAAAAGTTGGAATCTGTGTTTGGTAAACACAATGAAATTTGAGGTCATCAACTTGAGAATTAGTTGATTTATTTGAATCCAAGTGATTTTTCATGCATTCAAGATTATTTATCTAAGTATAAAACTCTTAGACTCTTATGTGAAGAATGCAAGATTAAGAAATAAGACAAACAATGTATTTATCATATTCTTTCCAAACTTGGACCTGCATATTTTGTTTTTGTATCTACATTTTACTCCATGAAAGAATCCTTGACTACAGCCAGCTATCAAGAGCCTATTCTTGAATCCTTTTGTGATTCCTTAATTGCAGAGCAATATAATCTCATTCATCTTGGAATAATTAACAATGCAAATACATCTGGGAAAGCCTTATTGTCCCAACAGAAAGAAAAGTCCAAGCCTCCCAAGAAACAAAATTTTCACAATAATAAGCCAAATAAGGGTCCCAAACCCTCTCAGTCAGCTTTTTCTTTAAAAAATGACAAAGGATCCAAGCCAAAAAGAAAGAAGATTGAGCAACACTGCAATTTTTGTGGGAAATATAATCATGATGAATCTAAGTGTTTCAAGAAGATGACAGCCTTGGAAGCAGTAATGAAGAAACACCACATCATCCTAGATTCGTCTTCAGAATCTACCTCTCATGGACATGCACTTTGTGCTTCTGGTTATTCTTATACTGCATCTTCTTCTTATACTTCAAATGAATGGCTCATTGATTTTGGAGCATCTTATCATATGGCTAAGGATGAAACCATCTTTTCTACTATGCATGGATGTAACACCAAACAAATATTTGTTGGTGATGATAGACCTCTAAGTGTTGTAGGATCTGGAACAGTTCCAGTAGAAAATGGTCATTTTAGTGATGTACTATGTGTTCCAAGAATTTCTTGCAATTTGTTATAAGTCTATCAAATCAATCATTCCGGTGAAGGTAAAACTGTGACGTTTACACCTCACTAAGTTGTAATCAAGAATTTTAAAGATCCTCAAAATGTCCTTGCTACCAGAATTGTTGATGATATTACCAAGTTGTACAAATTTAAAAACTTTGGGTCATCACCTTTTCCTTCAATTTTTGTTGCTCATAGTGATAACTTGAGTAAACTTTGGCATGAGGGATTTGGTCACTTCAATTATCGTTCATTGCAACAACACTGTAAAGACAATATGGTGACAAGTCTTCCTTTGGTATCTTGCAGGGATGGTGTTTGTTCCAGTTGTGTACTTGGAAAACTTCATCAGGACAATTTTAACAAACGTGCCTCTTGGCATGCTTCGGTTCCCTTGGAGCTTGTGTATAGTGACTTGTGTGGTCCTCTTCCATCTGCTTCCTTTTCCGGTTTCAAATATTTCTTAACTTTCATTGATCACTACTCCAGGCGCACTTGGGTTTATTTCCTAAAACTTAAGAGCGAAGTATTTAACATGTTCTTGGCCTACAAGGCCCTTGTTGAAAAACAATTTGGTCATCAAATTATTAAGTTAAGATCTGACAATGGAAGATAATATGTTAACAAAAAGTTCACTACTTTCTGCACTGAACAAGGAATCCAAAAACAACATACTATTCCATATACACCACAACAAAATGGTGTAGCTGAATGGAAGAACCGCACTTTAAAAGAAATGGCTAATTGTATGATCCAATCTAAGGGACTAAGTATTCAATTTTGGGATGAGGCCATAAATTATGCAAATTACATAGTTAATCGCACACCCACTAAAGTTTCACAAGGTATAACACTGGAAGAAACATGGAGTAAAATTAAACCAGATGTAAGTCACTTCCGTGTGTTTGGTAGTGAAGCATGGGCTCACATTCCGGATTAAAAATGGAAAGCATTGTAGCCTAAAAGTGAAAAGTGCACATTTGTTGGATATTCTGAATATGTAAAAGGTTATAGAATTCTTCAGCCACATTCTCATGATATAATCATTAGAAGAGATGTTAAATTTGATGAAAATTTCTTGGCCTACGAGCCTAACTCGGCGATTGTTCCATCTTTGGTCTGCGAGCCTGATTTGACGATTGTGACTTCTTCTCCTTCCAACTTTCTTGACAGGTTTCCAACTCCAGTTTCTAATGATGACAGTGAGGATGAAAATCCACCTCCACCTGCTCATGTTCCTCCAGTTGCACCAGCACCAATGCTTCCTCGATGGGTCTGTTCAACATGTGAAGCAGCTGGTGATCTTGTCGGTGATCCTAGAGATCAACGTCGAACACGTTCTCAGTTTCAGTGAGCCTCTTCTCTTTTGGCTCAAGTTTCCGAGAATCATGATCCAGAAACTTTTGCAAAAGTTTTAGGAAATCCATATTGAGATGCAACTATGGATGAATAATATCGTTCCTTAATGGTGAATGATACTTGGGATCTTGTTCCTCTTCCAAAAGGAAGAAAACTTGTTAGATGTAAATGGGTCTATAGAAATAATTATGCATCAGATGGAAGTGTTGAAAGAATTAAGGCAAGGTTAGTTTCCAAAGGTTTTTCCCAAGTTGAAGGGATTGACTACAATGAAACCTTTGCTCCTGTCCAAAAATGAACTCCATCCACCCGCTTCTTTCCCTTGCAGGCTTACATAACTGGTAAGTCCATCAAATGGATGTCAAGTCTGCATTCTTACATGGTGATTTACAGGAGGAAATTTACATGGAACAACCTTCTGGCTATGTTCAGGATAACTCTAGCCTTGTCTGTCACCTTAAGAAATCCTCATATAGCCTTAAGCAAGCTCCTGGAGCTTGGTATGCCAAAATGGATAGATTTCTCCTTGACATTGGTTTTTCTAGATGCCATTATGACCCCAATGTCTATACGAAGAAAGTGGGAAACCATCTCATCATACTTGTTCTTTATGTTGATGATCTTATCCTTACTGGTAGCGACCCAAAACTTTTAACCCATGTGAAATCCAGTCTTAAGCAAAATTTTGAAATGTCAGACTTATGACATTTGCATTATTTTCTTGGTCTCCAAGTCTTGCAAACCAAAGAAGGAATATTTATTTCACAGTATAAGTATGCTTGTGACCTTCTTCGTCACTTTCACATGGAAGATTGTAAACCAACCCCTTCTCCCTTCCAGTCCGGAGTCAAACTTTCTGCCACTTGTACTTCCCCTGAAGTAGATTCCACCTTGTATCGTCAGCTTGTTGGTAGTCTCTTATAATTGACTCATTCCCATCCTGACCTTTCCTTTGCTTTTGCTCGTGTTGCCCATTATATGCAAACACCTCATGAAAGTCACTGGAAAGTAGCAAAAATAATACTTCGATATATTTGAGGTTCAATTCAGTTTGGGATTCATTACAGTACAGGGGGAAACCTTTGTTGGTTGGTTTCAGTGATTCAAATTGGGTCGATGATCTCGATGATCGAAATTCTATTGCAGGTTATGTTTTCAGTCTGAGATATGGACATGTCACTTGGGCTTGTAAGAAACAACAAGCTCTTGCTCTTTCTTCAGTAGAAGCAGAATATCGAGCTGCCGTTAATGCCAGTCAGGAATCTTTATGGCTTCGACAGATCCTTTCAGAGTTTGGATTCGAGCAACAACAACCTACTCCACTTTGGTGCGACAATCAAAGTGCCATCAAGCTTGCCAAAGATCTAGTTCCACATCAACGCAACAAACACATTAAGCTACATATGCACTTCATCCGAAATCTTGTTCATGATCGTGTTCTTGAAGTGCTCTATTGCCATACAAATGATCAAGTTGTAGACATCTTCATCAAGTCTCTTACAGAAGAAAAGTTTTCTAAACTTTGATATATGTTAGGAGTTCAGGAATGTGTCATTAAGGGGGGATAGGCTCTAATGCCTCCTTCCTTCTCCTAATAGTGTCACTTTGTAAATCCTTCAATCCTATCCCAAGTTGTTCTTAAGGGGGGATGTTAGGATATTTAGATACTTAGGAGTTAGTTAAGATCAACTTGTGTAATATATCCATTAGGTAAAGTGTGTTTCTTTAGTATGCATTTGTAAATATTCTAATCCGACGGTCATGATATGTTCTAGACATAAAGTGATCTGACGGCTCAACTTCTCTTAGATCATACCTACCATTGATCTATGGCTTAACACCCAGTTTGTCCATGATATTTATTTAAAGAACATGGAGGATCCTTGGCTAGTTGATCGATTATGAGAAACTCATTTGTAAATTTCTTTCTTTTGCATAATAAATTGCTCCAAGTAGCTATTTGGATGGGGCCGTGGACTGTTTCCCTCTCGATGGTTTTAACCACGTCAAAATATCTGTGTGTTGATATGTGATCTATTTGTGTGAGTGGCTGCTCTTGGTGTTCGATCTTTTGGGAGTACCCTGTGTACCCGAACAAAATTGTATACTATTTTTGGTTGTACCAACCTAATGTTATAAGCCACATATTTTAAAATACACCTAAAAATAAATGTGGAAATGTGGAAATATTTTAATTTTGCTGGACAAAAACCCTCATTTCCCATACATTATAGAGAATGAAAATAAAAAGTAAGGTAGTGAATTTTAATTTTGGGCACTGTGCACGAAACAAAATGGGTAAACCTAGTATCTTTGTCTAGGTTAATTTCCATAGCGTTTGCAATCAATTTTTCTCCCTGAGCATGAAACAAAATGGGTACATCTAGTTTCTTTGTTTGGGTTTAATTTCCATTGTAGACACACACTTTAGGTTTTAAATGTTTTGTGGATAATGTGAGCATTGGATGGATTTGAATATGGAAATGGTTTTGAAGGCTTCAATGTCAAAATATTTACAAAGTGGCCACCGAGGGCCCTGCAACATTCCTCAATCTTCACCTCTCAAGATCACCTCTCGTGCCAAATGGTATTAACCCTAAACTCTTGTTTTTGAAGTGTTCTCACTCTTTTAAATTTTTTTAAGAAAATTTATTCATCCTTCTTTAGATCCCATGGGTATACATTTCAGATCACCCTAAATTGTTCTTCGGATCCTAATTCATAGCCAACAGTATAAGTTGTTGCTCCAGTATATCAAATTAATACATAAGCATAAAATTCATGTTTAGTAGTCTACCCCATAGAAGTATGTTTGTATATTGGGTATATCTAAGCTTTTGTGGTGAGAGACCAGGGGCCATCCTTATTTTCCTCCTCTACTTCGAATTATACTACAACAATGAAGAATAATATTTATTTTCTTGGTTATAATATGAACTTATGCATACATACGTGTAAGGACGATTTCCATATATTCACATACACATGAGAGAGTCTGACAGAAAGGGGTAGATGCACAAGGAGGTCAAAAATAAGAGGAAGAGTTCTTCCACCATTAATAGCTTAACACTCTTCAATTTTGTAGATGATATAAATTTAAAGGATGTTTTCAAACAATGCAATTCCAAATGCCATATTTTATATTGAAATGATGTTTTTCATGTTTGCTATATTTATGTGTGGCTCCCTGAAATGAAACAACAGAGACCAATGAAATTTACCAAACTGGTTTTCTATCACAACACTTCATCCTGGCAACTACAATCCACATTAGAGTGATTCTGTAACAAGGGCCAAGGGAATGGGAAACTTTGTGGGGTAATTGCATAGGTGAAGGAGCCTATTATCCCTCTTTACTAGGGTAGTGTCACTCATTTCACAAGGTAAGTATTTCCCTCGTAGGGGAATGCTAATTAATGAAAATCCTCCATCTGGCATCCTTCCAACTTTCTTCTAACAAAAGAATGAACCCAATTTTCATAGTTGTTGGAATCACTATTAGTTGTCTGAAGCTAATAATACACACATACCATTTTCTTCCTTAGTTGTGGTCGAATGGCTATGTCGTGATGAGATGGACATCGACAAGCTATGACCGATCTATGATGATCTATTTCTTTATGGATCATCCAAATTCTAGCGGAAGAAAATAATGGCTATCTTATTCAGGAATATTTATTCCATCATTTAATGGGTGATCACTATAGGCCATACCAATGACAACATATTCAACCCATGATGGAAAATCTTAAATTTTATTTGATCTTTCTTCAATTATGAACCTATTTGGATTGTTTGGTAATGCTCTTTTACTGATGTTTTTTATTACGAATATGATAAAAAATAAATTATTGCATTATATATGTAGGCCATATTAATGATGGATGCCTCAACCTTTCTTGAAACAATCAAGGGTTTGTTTCACTTACTGCACTTTCAACGATTTGTATAAGTGGTGAAAGATGGAATCACGTACCATATCATCAAAGATAATTGTATATGAGTTGGTCATGCGTGTTTCCGATAGACTAAAATGATAGAAAAATCCAAATCACCTTCATAAAAAATCCAACAATGAAACTAAAATTCAGGGAATTGCGATGAATATAATGAGGGGAAATATTTATCTCCCATTATAACATTTAGAATTACTATAGAAGAAAACACCCATGATGTTGAATTCAGGAACCTCCATGATGACATAATTAGTTCAAGATCTCACATCTATATCTGTAGCTTCCATATCTATTTCCATATCCATTGGATCTCTCTTCTACATCTATATCAAGGGTGATATTGCTCTTACAATACACATTTCCATTTCCTTATGTATCTATAGTATGGTTTCTTCTATATTTATGACACTATTTTTTGCAGGGCCTATTGCAAAAAAGAAGAAGATATAAAGGCGTTGCTCAATATATATGTGTTTCTAATGCATCGAATTGACCTGGTATTTGTACAAAATCATTCATAATTGTAATATATCATTGATAGAGGACATATCCAAGTTTGGATGCAAAGCTATATGAATAAAACCCAAGATAGTACAAAACACTATTTTTGTGATTATTATACTCAGTCAATGTAAATTTGATGTGCTAATGTTGGATCGAGGTTGGTGTTGAATTGATGGTAGCCTAATAGTCTGTTGAGATATATTTGTAATTAAGGCTAAGATTTCCAATCAATTTCATGTCAGTAAAATAGAGTATACATTGTTGAGATTGAAGTAAGCATGCTATAAAAACCAATTTGTTACAGTAAATCCCCAATCACCTTTAATGTTTAATTAGATCTTTCAAGTTGAAAAAGAAACCCCCTACATCTATGATAGTGATTGAAGACTGAATGACCATAGGTTGGGAAGCACCCTTTGATATATATATATATATATATATATATATATATATATATATATATATTTTTCCCAAGGAAGAAAAGATGAATATATATATAGACACACACTAGCTACTCCTGTGGCAACAATGGACTATAGTTTTCTTGCTCTTCAATTCCTCTCCCTTCAATGTATCCAAAGGGTTCCTTATATAGATCTTCAATGGGGTAATGGAAGGTTGAATCCGAGCGATCTCAAGGCATATGGAAGGCCAAGAGACAAGTGACTCGGATCCACGTCAAGGAAAACTCCGAAATCATTTGGCCTTTTGCACACATCCTGATGTACGCGGGTTTAAGGGTCAAATCCGTGTATATATGTGAGAAAGGGATTAAAAGTCACATATGGAAATTATTGCATGTTTTTAGGGATGATATTGGAAACATAAAAGGTACAAAAATGGTCCATGCGGTCTAAAGAGTCTGTAGAGGGACAGGGAAGGCCATAAAGGTGTGATCCACCACGTGTGGTAAAATCAACTGTAATAGATGCCCCCTAATGTGTGAGGTCAGAGGGGTCATACGATGGCCGAAATATATTATAAGTCCATCCCAAAAGTGGAGTGATTAAGAACCCAGTGGAAGAACCAACCATCCAATCAATACAATACAATGATTAAAACTCTGCACATAACTGCAAGTAGATGTAGCAGTCCCGGATACATAAGAGTACAATGGCCATGAATAGGAATGATACAAAATATGACATGTGTGGTCATCTCCACGTATAATATAGATAGATCAGAATATACATGATGAAGATATACAAAGGATCATGATCTTCATGAAGGTTGAAGATATAGACTAGATCAAGATCTCCATAATGGCTGAAAATATCTGACATATACTGGAATCAAGTCACGAGAGCTGAAATCTCATGAACACTGTCATGATCAAGGAGGTAGCATATATGAGATGCCACTAGTCTGGAAGATCTTCTACACAAATCGCTACGAGTACATGTCCTACTATGTGAATAGAGGTGTCAAGGTCAAACATAGTAGTCCATCGTCTGATTACCGGTCGTTGATGTATACCGTTAATAGACGCGAGATCACCCACCGATAATGAAAATGGGAATCAAGGTACTAGAGTGCAAACTAACAAGTGTGAATAAATGTGTTGAGGTCGAACACTTAAGAGAATCCATCAATTAGGGGACATTGATGTATTCCCAAAAAACTGTCGATGGCTAGAGAACCTGTCACTGATGAATGCAAGTCTCAGGCACTAAAAAATGACTCTAGATTCCTATCCCAGAATAAATGATATAAAGTAGATGGGATGAAATCCACTGGAAGGAGGGCATTAAGGCATCCCCCATCATCCAAAATGAGGTACTTAGGAAAGCTGTATAATGTGGAAGGACTCGATCATAATGTGCATGAACAAGTATCAGTACTGGGAATGGCCGACATGCAAAGTCAAGAGAACTAAGGAATGGCTGACTCAGGTTTCAAATTACTAATTTGAAAAAGAGCATAAAGGCGAATGGTGATTGAATGTAGGCAGCATAGACTCGATATTCAAAACTAGGACATCTCTGCGACACAGGAGGCATCGACAGAGGCTCCATAGGAGTTGGAAGCTTAACCAGTCAGTGGAGATAAACTCAGATAAATGAGTACAACTCCTAAAGTCAAAATACTAACCCAACCAACGGATGTGATATATAGTTCTCTGTTCAAAGGCGACACTACTCGACTGCTGCTAAAGATAACATCTTTTCTTGTCCGAATTTTTGGTTTTTTGATTTTTTTGGACTTTTTCAAATACTTTGAAAATCTTGAAAAATAATAAATGTGCTTTATAGTTACAAACTAGGAGGAGACAAGTGTCAAGGGGCAAACAAACTAGTTCCAAGCAGCAGAACATACCTATGCTCAATGCAAGGACACACATGTAGGATAGCGACACTCAGGGGAAAGTCCCCTCTCGGTAAAAGTAGGGAATCAAGCTGCAAAGGATATACAAAATGGCTCTGCGTGGCTAGACATGAGACAAGATCGGGCTATATATCTGATAATCAAAGTCAGGGAAGCCGACATAAGGCTCAATAAGGCAGGAAAAACTCATGATAATGCAATTACAACTTGACATAAGGGAGTCCCATGGAAATGGCTAGCATAAAGGTCAAGAGGAATATGAAGCTCTTTCTCAAAGTCATGGCAGGACTAAAAAGGGACTACTGGACCGAAGAGAGGATTCACAGCATGGGCACCAAATGAAAAAGGGATCTAACTAGGACACCCATGTATAGTAAATCTCTACCATTCACATAATATCACTTCTAATAGTAGCATGAAGGTTCCATGATACCATGGAATGGGTTCGTATCTAAGGTTAATATGGAATGGTCATAAGGCAATGCATAAGTGCAAGCGGATGTGATATCCTAACCTATATGCCATTTTAGACATAATACCTGTGATAGGAACGAATGGGTCGAAACCTCAGAGAGAGTGTACAAAAACTGGACACTACATGACAACCATATTAGTCCAAAACAACCCAAAATAGTTAACAAAGAATCCAAACAATAGGATATAGGGAGGAATGATCATGAAAACTGCACCCAAAGGAAACAATGCGGTTAACGATGGGACATAAAAAGGAAAGTAAGGTGTAGACCCAATGTTCAAGCATCCACTACCACCCCCGTGAGGGTGACCATCGGTGTAAAGACCAAGAGAATGGAGTCAACATCCTCCACAAATGGAGTAGAGGGAGGAATGTGACCACTCCCAAATCTATGAGCATGGTAAGGGGCTGTGATGTCCCCAAGTCTGACACCAGGGTCCATACTAGGACCAAGGACGGGTGATAAGATACTAGTCATGCTAAAAATAAAAGGACCAAAACTCAGGAGAGCATAAATATACTGAAGTAACCACGATCCCAAAGGCCAACTAGTGCACAAAGAGCACACTCCTAAGAAAATCTACAACCAAAATACAAGCAAACCAAGGGGAGGATATGTGAGCTCCCGAATGCAGCAGGTATGTCTCACCTATGAGAGGCTCGAAACTCCCATACATTACAAGCAGAGGTACATAACCAATTATAGTGGCCCTCAGCTTCAATGCATAAAGTGACTGTGCTGTCCGACCTCTACCTGGTTGGGACACCTACAGAATAACCTCTGCAAGTACCCCCTGTGATACCTAGGTAAGGCAACTAAGGTCACCTCAATATAACCAATTCTCAGGCGGATAGTCGCAGGCGGGATCGACCATATCGGTAGGGTAGAAAAGCCAAAAACTCTCGAAAGAGCCCCCAGATACGAATACAATCCTGGAAATATATTCAGTGCTACTTAGTTATGACCAGGGGTCATCCCAATCAATAACCGTTCACACTACCTTGTGCTTAACTCCCTTGTAAGAGGAGGATCCTGAGAAACACTAATTATACCAAGGAATTTCACACTCTCACCAAGACCGACATATACATGTTTTTGTTTAGTGGTCTTGGAGAATTTACTCACAATGAACTATTCCAAGACCCTAAAACCTAGTCTTGTTGGTGCACCCTATAAAAGAAAAGAGTGTAATTCATTTTATTATGCGTTGATTTTAATTGGATGTAATTACTCAAAGGGAAATGATCGTGCAACTAATGAAGTTATGACTCAGCAGTGAAGTAATTATGCGCACCATAACAAACAATGCTAAGTGCAATATTTGTCAAATGAAAAATAGGGTATGCCACTACATGAGATGCATAAATATATATTCCTTTCCGAATTCCAATGCAATCCTTCCTATATGAAAGCCTAAACACAACTCTCATCCAAGCAATCCAATGCAAGTACCTCCTCAAATCCATATCTAAGATGCAACTAAGAGTGCAACTAATTTTTATTTTTCAATATAAAAGCATGAAAAATGCAATAAAAGTCATCTAAAACTCTCAGTCTCTGCAGCAAGTATAAAACACAAGCCCAACAAGACACCGAGACAAAAAAGAGTAATGCACTAATGGATAAACAAAAAGGATAAATAACTAAAACTACTTTCAAATAAAAATCAATGAAAAGGCAGTCTCTGGTCACAAAAGAAGCATCCAACAGACAACATCAGACCCAAGGAATACCCAACCACACTCACAACCCACCCAACAACTTCCCACAATGTTAAACTCACCAAAAGGGAGGATGTACGCAACTGTTTAAAGAACAACTACATATATATGTGACTTTTGGCCAAAAAGCTGCATGTATACACGGATTTTGGCCAAGAACCTGCGTGTATACGTGACTTTTGGCCAAAAATCCATGTATGTACGCAACTTTTGGCCAAAAACCTGCATATACAGAGAAGACAGTGGTCAAAAGTAGGCCAAGGGTCAAAATAATAAAGGGGAGTGTCAATGGATGAACATACTATAAAATGCAACACAGAAACAAGGAGAAACAAAGAGCAAATCAAGAATATCAAGTGCATTGTGCCCCCAAACCCCAAAGAAAGACAAGGAATGTCCCCAGCAGAGTTGCCAATTCTATTACGGAGAGAAATTCCTATGGCTTGGGGTACCACAACAGACGTATTAACTTCAGAAATCAATTTTTCCCTATATGCAAGAGAAACCAAACATCTAACACTAAAGGATCTCGATTCGTACCTTATTTCAGACGTTGATGTAGATCCCCATTGATCTTTCCCACTCTTGCTTGTATCAGCAATTTGCTTCCTCAACATTCATCAAACAAGACAAGCATGCTATATATAATTGTGTTAGACCTACTTTAAAGCATATATAATCAATAACATACAAGCATTTAAAAGCATCCATGGATCAAATACTCATTTAAATACACATTATTGGATAGGAAAAGATATTTCTATTGATATAAAACATAGATTACAATAGTGACAACCTCTGTCGACACGTCTGCGAATCAGAGAAATTGAGTCCCTCACTTGGGCCTCCACCACTTCAATCCTCCATCTCTCTATAGCAAGCTCACAAGCAAAAGGAAAGCTCGGGAAGAACACAAAGTGCTCCAAGGGACAAAGGGATGCATACTCAAGTATAAGCTTCGACAACAATGGACTATAGTTTTCTTGCTCTTCAATTCCTCTCCCTTCAATGTATCCAAAGGGTTCCTTATATAGCTCTTCAATGGGGTAATGGAAGGTCGAATTCGAGCGATCTCAAGGAATATGGAAGGCCAAGAGACAAGTGAATTGGATCCACATCAAGGAAAACTCTAAAATCATTTGGCCTTTTTCACACATCCCGATGTACGCGGGTTTAAGGGTCAAATCCACGTATATACGTGAGAAAGGGATTAAAAGTCGCGTATGGAAATTATTGCATGTTTTTAGGGATGATATTGGAAACATCAAAGGTACAAAAATGGTCCATGGGGTCTAAAGAGTCTGCAAAGGGACAGGGAAGGCTATAAAGGTGTGATCCACCATGTGTGGTAAAATCAGCTGTAACAAAGTCAAAACCAAGAATAATTTTCAAAAACTCCATTAGTAACAACTATGTTTTATTGTTTTCCTAGAAGAATGGAAACCCGTTACATTTACTTGGGTTAGAGATGGCCCTTCTCTTTATATTTCTTCATTAAAATCAGAAAGGGAAAGTTTTATATCATTTTTAAAAATATCTTCCACCTTAAGCCCTAAACTTTGTAGATTTTTTAAGCTAAGTTTCAACCAATGGTATTGCTATTCTTCAGTTTCAGTTTGTCTAGAAATAAAATTTTCTTTTCCCCATCAAAACTTGACCATAATGAATTTTGCTCATTAATATTCAAAGAACCTTCCCTATGGTAATAAGGTGGTTTTACAAGTCCAGTATCACAAATATGTGGATTCTAGACATAGTGACCTACATAAGGAGAATTTGATGCACTCTTCATGCATCCACTAATGGATGCAACTGTCTTCGATTTGGTGTTTATTGTTCCACACATAACAAACTAAGAATAATTACAAGGAATTCCCTTACAAACATAACATATGTTACCAAATGTTAACCAAATTTGGTTATTGATTTGAAATTTTCCACAACATATGTTACCTGTGCCTTTTTCCATATGTATGTTATAATGGAGGTTACACAATGGGATACTAGTGCACACAATGTCTATAAAATGTGGTATTTCTCCATAATTAGCATATCAACAATGATGTAATTGGAAACATCATTGGTGCTAGTTACTAGACTCAGTCAAGTAGATCAAGATTTGCAGATTCGACATGGCTTGGTCCCTCAACTTCAAGTAGGTTCATCTGTGTCCTGATCCATCCAGATCAAACCAGTTTGATTGGTGGGCCTAGGTGACACAAACATCACCAATCCTTGAAACCTGCCTTGCCTGGAAAGTTATAAATTTTGGTTTTTGGGTATATCAAGTTCATTTGTCTACATTGTAAAAGAGGAAGTAGAAAAATGATCAGTGAAAGATGAACCTTTTAACTGATGTATTTTGAATCTAACTGTAATTGAATGCATAAAGCATTGTACCTCTCCCTGCAGTTAATAAAATTTTGGAAGGTGTATTTTGACTTTGAATTTAGTTTTGCATCATTTTATTGGTTATGCATGTCACAACATGCTACTTGAATTGTTAAGTACCATTATTTTTGTATGTTCTCTGTATGAATTTTCCGCTTAAATATAGGTTAGCTTTTGTAGGACCAATACTTTGCTTTGCTATGTAGGGTTTCATAATATCTATTTTCATGAAGATGGTGTCTCGTCCTTAATATTTGGCTTGCTCCATGCTCTAGGACAATGTGCTATAAATTTAGTAAGAATTTAACAATATATTGATCTTAGATATATCTAGTTATGTTACCAAGTTATTTTAGAAGGATTTCTATTTTGGTTTTTCGTAAATTTTAAGCATGTTGGTCACATGAAATTCCAAAAAACTATATAGAACATGCAAGAAAATGCATCATAATTATGCAACTACTTTTAGAATATGTATTCAGTGCCTTGAAACAACGTCCCGATAGTGAGATTAATAAATTCTAGTTATGAGCTCAAGCAGACTCTTTTTTGGGGAATACTAGTTATTAACTCGTAGATATTAACCTTTTTGGGGAATAATAGGATATTAACTCATTGAGAACTTATCTTGAGAGAATATTCTTTGGAGATCCATGGTTTTGAAAGTGGATGGATACACCTTTTAGAATTTTCATTATGTAATTTATATAGTGATACTTGAGAACATATGGTGAGAATTGAGAACATATTCCCTTTCTAAAGCATCTTTTTTCTAGTGTTTATTGAAGATAAGCTTCTTTGGAAATATTTGGTTTTATAATTGGGTGGCTTGGTCATTTTGTCTAGTTATTAGACATACAATTACCTCCTTGGTGTGGTCAGGTAGGTTTAGAATTACTTTGATTGTACTATAATGGTTTTGTGTATGAAATACTTTCATTGTTTCATGGATGAGTTAGCGACCCAGGTATGTGCTGAGCATCACCATAGAAAATATTGCTTTTGCTGATCATTAAAGCTATGTATTGCTCCTAACCTTTCACCCTTGTATACATTACTCCATTTTTTCCCAAAAAAAGTTTTTGATGTGACCATATTGTTCTTTATTTTATATGGTATATTTCATGTTTGCTTTTTACGTATATAATTATGACATGTTCTATCATGTTGCAAATAACTAGCTATTTTTGAATTTTTGCAATAAATATTTATATACTTGATTCTTTTGCATTTTGCTTGTCTGGAAATAGGTTCACTACCAATCTTTGTCGGTGAATAAGACAACATAATGATCAAATAAAATATGGAGCACATTGAACCAAAAATAAACATCCTTGGAAAATGGTTATTTGTGTGTATTGTTTCCCATCAAAATTTTATGGACTGAAGGTACTCACTAATGACACTGTTGATTTTTCTTCAGGTTTTTAATGTTTTTCTTATGCAATGTAGATTGTTTAATAAGTTAAAAACAAATTTTCAATTATTGTGTTTAATGCTGCTTTGCGTTATTAAAATTACAACTAGATAAATTCTTAAGAGAATAGCATCTCTCAAGCCTTTAACATTCTCTTGGTAGAATCACTTCACTCAAGATCACTTTATATAACAACTCTTAAGTAATGACAACTAGATAGATAATAAAGAGAAGATATAACTCTCTAAGAGTATCTCCCATTTTATCCCACTAATTTAAATGATGTTGCTAGGTCAATAGTTTAGGAAAGGTAGACCTATTTGATACAATGAAAGCCTTAATTTTTCATTGGTATATCTATTATAGAGTTTTGGCTTGCTTATTTCCTTGGTTAGATTTACTCTCTCTAATTATCAAAATGACAAACTCTGGCTACCATGAAAGTAGTATGTCTTAAGTTCTAGCCAACATGCTCCCTTCCCAAGCAATTGTATCATGAGTTCACTTAGTTTCCAATTTATTTCTTGCACATAGGAATACATCACCAATTTTCTCTCCACCTAGGAATCATCAAATTTGGATACAAGGGAGAGATTCCGATGGGAACACACAACTTTCCCCTGAGATAATCCAACTTCAAACCTAGGACATTCTCTAGAATACATCTTCGGGCTTTGCAAAGGATTCCTTCATGGTATAATTTCAGTGTACAGTATAATTTGTCTATCAAACTGCCCAAACCAAAAGCCTTTCAATTATTTTTAAATTATTCTAAGTCATTGATGCTGATCCATAAGTCATTACACTTAGAAGCACTTATTCTAAGTCATTGTTGTTGATCCATCTTCATCTTCATCTTTTTGGTTATGGGCCTTAGAATCTAGAAGCTCTTTCTAATTAGATATTAAAATTGCATTTGGTCATAACTAGCCCATCATAATTCAGTTATGAAAATACAAATTAAATCATGCTAAATCAATTGAACATCAGCTCAACTGTTCATTAGATCAACGCAATAAATGAACAACTAGTGACTCCCAAAAAATCAAAGTTATAAAATCATATCTGCATGCAAATATGGGACAACAAACACTCCCTTTCTGCTACACATCAAACATGATTCCATTACAACAGTTCAACTTTCTCCTAAGTTGCAAATGCAAAACCCAAACAACAAATAAACCCCTCCCAAACTTACAATGCAAAACCAACAACTTCTCTTAAGTTTATGAAGAAAAATAAGGAAATAACATAAAGTAGCTATTACATCTCTAACTTTACTCTTCTCCTTCTCTCCTCAAACAAGCTAATATTGTTGTAGTGATGTGCTCCTCCTTAAAGGAAGAGTGAATTACAAGTACCATAAAATCCTAACCCTAGACTAGATCCACATGGAGAATGGGTCCACAAGTTGAACACTCTAAATGTACCAAGTAGGTAGGTACATGCCCATAAATTCCAACTCACCCACTCCACGTATATTTATACAACACCACATATTTGTATGCACCCACACATGTTAATTCACTCACTCCATGAATTTTTATGTAACAAGTCCCCTCCCTCCTATTCCAAATAATCCCTAGGATCAAAATATTTAGAAGCTTCTCCTTTCAACATTGCACCCTCATGTATGAATTCCATCCCATACATGTGCACCCCCTCTCTAGAAAGAACTTACTCATGGTGAATTCTCAACAAATTGAAAAACAGTGAAGAAATTTAGTTAAGAACTCATCTAGTTGACAATGAATGAAAAACAAGTTTGAAGCAACAAGGAAAAATACTAACACTATGCGAAGAACATCTTCTCCATCAAACCAGATACTCTCTTAGCATTTTGAACTTCCCCTTTGCTAGGGGATTTGTCATATTGTCAACCATTTGCAATATGAAGGAATGTAAATTAGGATCACTGCTTCCTTTTGTACTTTGAGATCTCTTCAGAATCTTCCAGGTGTATTTATCTTGTTCAAGGAAGACTTTGTAATCTTCATGCCATTGTCCAATGTCCTTCATGTCAAACTCATTGACAATTTTCTTTTGACACCACAATATTACTTGTTTAGAACTCCCTACTATGATAAACTCATCTACATGATAACTAATATAGGTGGATCAAATCTGTCAAAAAACCAAAGATTAAAATCTGCAAAACTCTTGGAAAATTCCAACCTGAGTAAAAACTCATCAATTTTGAAATACTAAACTTGTGGTGCATGAAACAACTTTGAAAGGGCCTTCATCATCCTACAAACATGGTAATATTTCCCATGCACCTTAGAATCTTTGGAAACTAAAAAAAAAGGTTCATAAGGTAAACTCCCTCTTTCTAAGAGAATCATTTGACAACAAATTTGGACTTTTACCTTTCAATGCTCCCATTGCATGCTTGGATTCAATCATTGATTCCACAGTAGTTTTTGGAATTGTCTCCTAATATTCATACAACTTGGCATCCCACCATGCTCGGTCTTCATCCACCCCCTCAAAGTTGGAAGGTTCTGTCTCAAGACTAGAATAATTAGTGCAACCTAAGTAGAAAATTGTTAGGAGGATGACTCATCCAAAATGAATATTTAGGATGACTCAGCAAAACTTTATGTAGCATATTGTTATGAACCTAATTTTTAGGTACCCCACTATTATGAGCCCCATAATGATTTGCAGAGAAGGACCGCACTAACACTGGACTGAGAGTAGGTTGAACATAACAAAAACAAGGAAGTTATGCATTAACAATTGTAATTTCAGTAATAACAATAGTAATTTTAGTGATAACACTAGTAAAATAAATAAAATAGATTCTGAAATTTTAATTAATTTGCTATCAATTAGGGCTCTAATAATATTGATGTGAGCCAACCCATAATTATGCCATTATAACTGAAATATGAAATCCAAAAATCCTGGAACTATATCTGAAATCTAAAAACTAAAGCAAACACGAAATCAGAAACCAAAGAAAAAACTTGAATAACAACATCAAAAAATTTGAATAGTTTCAAGAGTACTAATAGCAAAGATATGAACAAAAGTAATGGCAACAAAATAATAGAGATTTCAACAAGAAGTGAACATTGACTTTGAAGAGCAAAATTAAATGTTAGCAGGAAGTAGTTTGTAGCCGAGTAACCCAGAAAATAAGTACATTAAATAGAAATTTTCTTGAGAAGGTATGGACACACCTACTTAGGACAAATTCAAAGCAATAATGATTTGCCCTAATTAGTCTCTTCCATACTTCCTGCAACAACACAGTTCACAAAAATATTCTACAAGGTATGGATTTCAACTCAGGAAAAATCCAAGGTAGGATGGATGTTTCTCTTGCCCCAAATAGTTCCAACCACACTATGTGCAAAAACACTTCACAAAACGCTCTACTCTAATTTCTAAGAGTCATTTATAGTTAGCAATCCCACCTTTTGAAGACATGATGGATTGCAAACTTCAATGTGTGACACTTATGAGTGGAAGTTGTAACTGAACATAGGTGGAGTAAGAAAGGATCTTATGAGTGAGTAGGACATAAATGTTAACTTTTCAGGATACTTTAAAAGTGTTTACACCATGTTTGGGGGTGCTTCATGAGATGTTGGGTGCATGGTGTATGGTTAACCCTTGGTGTTCTATGATAGAATTGCACATTGGAGGTGGTTTATTCTTGGTTGCCAGACCTTGTATGAATATTTGCATGAAATTTGTCATTGAAGCATTAGATACCTATGGAACTTGGCATTGTTGTCAAAGATGAAACTAGCAACATCAAGTGTACACCTAGCTTTCAACAATAATTTCACTTTATCCTAAGAAAAACAAGTTGTAGTTTGTGGTTGTTGGAGGCCTGATTGGTGTGTGCACAACAATAGACCCCACATTGACACGTGATGACATGATTGTGGGGAAAGTACTTGGAGAAGTTGGAGAGCTACCCGATGCATTTGTCAAGCTTGAGGTATATTTATTTGTAGATTAGTGCACTGGCTTGATGGATAATACTCATTTGAATATAATCTTTGTTGTGTTTTTTCCAATTTTTTTAAAATTATTTGGGTGGTTGAAAATAGATATGAGCATGTAGGTTGTTGATGAGTGATTTTACGCATAATTGTCTTTGGAAATATAAATTGGATTTTAAGCATGGTTGTATTTAGATCTTATTGTTGTTTCTTAGGATTACAAATGATGCAATCTTGGTGTTATATTGCTCATTTCCCCAATTCTTAAAGGGTTCTAACTCAATGGAAGAGCAACTACATTACAAGCAAGAGGTTGTTGGTTCGATTCCTCCATGCCCTAACGATATTGCAATATTGGTATTTTTAATAAAATATATTTTATTAATGATTTATTATGGCTATATGGGGGGTTCGAACCGTTTTTGTATGTTTTTACAAGGGGGGTTCTAAACCAACTTCATATGTCACTATGAGGGGGGTTCAAAATTTCCCTTGTATACGATGGGGTTTAAAAACCCCTTTATAGGTTTATATGAGGGGGGTTCATAACTGACCCCAAAGGTTTGTAAGATGGAGTTTTAGGGGGGTTTCGAACCACCCCCATAGGTGTCTACAAGGGGAGTTTCGAACTGCCCCCATAGGTACCTATGAGGGGGGTTTATAACCACCCCCAAAGGTTTTTAATAAGGAATATTAGGGGGGGTGGTTCAAAACTGCTCCCAAAAGTCACTTTTAGCGTCGGTTTTGATCTCTTCCAGAACCGCCCTTCAAAGTCCAAAATTTTAATGTCGGTGCTATTGGGGTGGGTTTTGTTAAGACCTCCCCCAAAGGTTTGTAAGATGGAGTTTAGTACTACCCTTGAAGGTTCCTATGGATGGGGATTTGAAACCGCCCCCGTAGGTACCTATGAGGGGGTTCTAAAACTACCCACGTAGGTACCTATGAGGTGGGTTTGTAACCACCCCAAAATGTTTGTAATAAGGAATTTCAGGGGGAGTTTGGAACTGACCCCATAGGTGTCTACAAGGGGGGTTTAGAACCACCCTTAAAAGTCACTTGTTGGGGGGGGGGGGGGTTCAGAACTGCCCCAAAAAGTCACTTTAAGGGGTGATTTTTTTTCTTCTTCCAAAACCACCCCTAAAAGTCCAAAATTTTAGCATTGGTTCTATTAGGGGCGATTTTGTAAATACCACCTCCAAATCCAAAACTTCCCCCAAAAGTGACTTTTGTAGGCAGAAGACAACCCCCCCTAAAAGTCAAATTTGTTGTAGTGATAGATAGTGAACAACTAACACATAGATATTTTTGCATATAGTGAAGGTAAAATACCATTAAGAATAACAATGTATGTGAGTCTAGTTGTAATGGGGCATTACATACTCCCCCTCTTCATAAAATCTTCATCCCAAATTTAATATAAAGCCTATGTTTTAAGATTTACATCTCCAATAGGTTTCATGACATACATTTAGGCTCCAAAGACACCAAGAGATATATAAGGGATGCTACACTAGATATTTCATATTGTTTTCATTTATATAAGGGAAACACACTTATTTATTACTATTCTTTTAATGACTAGGTGCATAGAACCTCTATTGTAAAGATCCTTTCCTTTCCTATTCACTGGATTTTGAGAATTCACGACTCACGTACTTCGATTATCGTCCCACAGGTCTACAACGTTAATCATACCTAATTATTGTATTATTAGCCACTTCCTCTATAGTTTTATAGACATTTTCCAAGAGATGGACTTGTTTTCTTAATTAAAATTTTTATCTTCATAAAAAAACTTTTCATGTGACCTAATTAGCAACCATGAAAATAATCAAAGGTATAGTCCTTACAATCTTCATTTTCTAGAAACTTAGCTCTCATGAAATGCTGAACCTAATACATTATAGGGTGCTTTCAAATTCATCAAGATTAGTTCAATAAGATGGTCATATTTCTTTGAAAAGTACATTCTACATTCACCTAATTTCAACTATATTTCCTCCACCCAAGTTAAATAGTACTCAATATATTTAAAGGATATAAATTAAGAGGCATCAAACCTTTTTAAATATACACAACTTGGATTTTGTTGCTTTTATCAATAGAGTCTTCCACATCTTCCAAACATTATTCACATAGTCGATCCCATTTGTTTGAAACTGAATCTCCTTCAATATCTAGGTCATTATATCTCTTATAACATCATCCTTATTCCCATTAATGATTAACTTATATTGATCATCCTTAGTTTCTCGAATTACAAAATTTGCAACTACCATAGAACTTTACTCTTTAATAATATTTCCATGTCATTTGCAAAGGTTCCATATATGTGGCCATTTAGAACCTTGCTTATAACTTATAATCAATTTGAAAAACCATAACTTGATTTAGAAGTAAAAAACCTAAATTAATCTTCTATTGAGATCCAACTCAATAGGGGCACCTCTAAGTGGAAACCCTCATAATGACTTTTAGATAATAGATTCAATATTTGATACCATGTTGGATAACTAGTAAATTTTAAAAATATAGAATAGCGAATTCCTAAAAGAGAACATGTCTAAAGACATAGTTACAAATCTAAATCAAAAGTGATCACAACTAAACATATAATGGATAATATACAAAACACTTCTATATATCATATTGATAGAAAAATCCATAGGATCATCTACATATATCCTAATGTATAATTATCTATGTGAGAGTGAGGAAGACATAACCAACTTTATTCAACTTTGGGCACCCAAATTGTAATGCCCTATGTGTTAAGCCCCAGACGTATGCACTTTGTAATTGTTTATTATTGTGGCACTGGGTGTTGGGATAAGGGTCTTTAAGGACCGAGAGACATTATTATTATTGTAAATAATTAATTAATAAAAATAACTGGCACATTGGGGACCACTAAAAGAGTATTAGAGGCCTTGATCCATAATGTGAGTGGGAATGGGGACATTCCTAGCACTTTAGAACTTGTTGGACTAATTTTGTTTATCCTAGTCTGTAATTATGATTTGGTGACTTTAATAGTTTATGGTCAACCAAAAATTGTAAATTTGACCCAAATTTTGATTATTTTTGCCTTTGGAGTTATTTTGACATCTTATGCTTGGATTGATGGGTTCTACTTGAGAAATGTCCCCCTTTAGTGATTTTGTAACTCCTTTATGGGAGGTTACACTTGGTTTTGTAACCCTCACTTGTACAAAGGTTCCCTCACTTGATATTTTTAACCAGTTCATGTGAGAAGTGTAACTCCTCCTTCATTATGACTCATTTTTGCTATTCCAAGAAGATACCCTAGTGTCAAAATTTCCTCACCTCACTAATTTGAGTTCCTCTTCATGGATGATGTGTTCCCACATGAATTTGAGTTGGGTTGGGTGGTTTGGAGTCACCCTCCTTGAAATTAGAGTTTCCTTCATAGAATTCGAAGGGGTCTCTTGTGGTTAATTTAACCTCATTTGGGTAACTCAAGTTGGATTACCTTGGTTTGATTTTACCCCCTTTGGGTTCAATTTTCTTATTTGATCTATAAATCCTTGGTTGATATTCTTGGGAAGGGGTTGGTTGGTTGGTTGGTTCTGGTTGTTCATTCCATTCTTGTTGAGAGATTGGTAAGCTTGTGATCTTGGAAATACATGTATGTTTTTCTATGTGTGTGAACTATGTGCTTGAATGCAATGTAATATTGTTTTGTGTTTGAAGAAAGCTTGAGAAAATATGGTGTAGTTCCTCCATGTCCACTACCTGTCTTTGTCTTATACCTACACACAAATCTTGATGGTGAATGGTGATGTCCTAAGGGACCTGAGTGGTGAATATATTACCATTGCACTTGGTATTGGGGTGGAGGAGAAAGTAGGTGGTGATGAATAGACTTGTGGCTTCTAAAATTGATATTTTGAACTATTCTTGAGTACACCTCTGCTTGTGGATCCATGGCCTCATCTCAGGTGTGGCCTATCCAAGAGTATTTGTTCAAGTACACATGGTACTCCCAAAAGACCGAACACCTAGAGAAACCACTTCACACAAATGAATCACAGATCAATACACTGATGTTTGTCACGTGGTTAAAACCCTCGAGAGGGAAACAGTCCACGACCCTAGCCAAATAGCTACTTGGATCAATTATTATGCAAAAGAAAGAAAGTTACATGAGCTTCTCATAATTGATCAACTAGCTAAGGACCCTCCATGCTCTTTAAATAGAGATCATGGACCAATCGGATGTCAAGCCACGGATCAATGGTAGGTATGATCTAAGAGAAGTTAGACCATCGGATCACTCTATGTCTAGAACACATCATGACCATCGGATTAGAATATTTACAAATGCATACTAATGCATACTAAAGGAACACACTTTTACCTAATGGATATATTACACTAGTTGATCTTAACTAACTCCTAAGTGTCTAAATATCCTAACATCCCCCCTTAAGAACAACTTGGGATAGGATTGAAGGATTTACAAAAGTGACACTATTAGGAGAAGGAAGGAGGAATTAGAGCCTATCCCCCCTTAAGGACACATTCCTAAACTCCTAACATAGACTGAAGTTTAGAAAACTTTACTTCCGTAAGAGACTTGGTGAAGATGTTTGCAACTTGATCATCTATAGGGAAATAGAGCACTTCAATAACACGATCATGAACAATATTTCTGATGAAGTGTATGTGTAGCTCAATGTGTTTGCTACGCTGATGTAGAACTGGATCTTTGGCAAGATTGATGGCACTTTGATTGTCGCACCAAAGTGGAGTAGGTTGCTGTTTCTTGAATCCAAACTATGAAAGGATCTGTCGAAGCCATAAAGCTTCCTGACTGGCATTAACTGCGGCTTGATATTCTGCTTCTGCTGAAGAAAGAACAAGAGCTTGTTGTTTCTTACAAGCCCAAGTGACAGGTCCAGATCCCAGACTAAAAACATAACCTGCAGTAGACTTTCAATCATCAGGATCACCGGCCCAATCTGAATCAGTGAAACCAACCAACAAAGGTTTCCCCCCTATATTGTAATGAATCCCAAACTGAATTGTACCTCAAATATATCGAAGTATTCTTTTTGCTGCTTTCTAGTGACTTTCATGAGGTGTTTTCATATAACGGGCAACATGACCAACGTAAAAGGAAAGGTCAGGATGGGAATGAGTCAAGTATAAGAGACTACCAACAAGCTGACGATACAAGGTGGCATCTACTTCAGGGGAAGTACAAGTGGTAGAAAGTTTGACTCCAGACTGGAAGGGAGAAGGGTTTGGTTTACCATCTTCCATGTGAAAGCGACGAAGAAGGTTACAAGATTACTTAGACTGGGAAAGAAAGATTCCTTCTTTGGTTTGCAAGACTCGAAGACCAAGAAAATAATGCAAATGTCCTAAGTCTGACATTTCAAAATTTTGCTTAAGACTGGATTTCACATGGGTTATAAGTTTAGGGTCACTACCAGTAAGGATAAGATCATCAACATAAAGAACACGTATAATGAGATGGTTTCCTACTTTCTTGGTATAGACATTGGGGTCAGAATGACATCTAGAAAAACTAGTGTCAAGGAGAAAGCTATCCATTTTGGCATACCAAGCTCTAGGAGATTGCTTAAGGCCATATAAGGATTTCTTAAGGAGACAGACAAGGCTAGAGTTATCTTAAACATATCTAGGAGGTTGTTTCATGTAAATTTCCTCCTGTAAATCATCATGTAAAAGGACAGACTTGACATCCATTTGATGGAATTCCTAGTTATGTAAGGCTGTAAGGGAAATAACAAGGTGGATGGAATTCATTTTTGTGACAGGAGCAAATGTTTCATTGTAGTCAATCCCTTCAACTTTGGAAAAACATTTGGCAACTAACCTTGCCTTAAGTATTTCAACACTTCCATCTGATGCATACTTAGGTCTGTAGACCCATTTACATATGACAATTTTTCTTCCTTTTGGGAGAGGAACAAGATCCCAAGTATTGTTCAGCATTAAGGAACGATATTCTTCATCCATAGCTGCATCCCAATATGGATTTCCTGAAGCTTATGCAAAAGTTTTTGGATCATGATTCTTGGAAACTTGAGCCAAAAGAGAAGAGGCTCACTGAAATTGAGACGTGTTCGATGTTGATCTCTAGGAACACCGACAAGATCACCAACTGCTTCACATGTTGAACGGACCCATTGAGGAAGCATTGGTGCCGGTGCAATTGGAGGAACATAAGCAGGTAGACGTGGATTTTCATCCTCACTATCATCATCAGAAACTAGAGTTGGAAACCTATCAAGGAAGTTGGAAGAAGAAGAAGAAGGCATAATCGTCGAATCAGGCTCGTAGGACAAAGATGGCACACCCGCCAAGTTAGGCTCGTAGGCCAAGAGATTTTCATCAAATTTAACATCTCTTCTAATGATTATATCATGTGAATGGGGCTGAAGAAGTATATAACCTTTTACATCTTCATAATATCCAACAAATATGCACTTTTCACTTTTAGGCTGCAATGCTTTCTGTTTTTCATCCGGAATGTGAGCCCATGCTTCACAACCAGACACATGAAAGTGACTTACATCTGGTTTAATTTTAATCCATGCTTCTTCCAGTGTTATACCTTGTAAAACTTTAGTGGGTGTGCGATTAACTATGTAATTTGCACAATTTATGGCCTCAGCCCAATATTGAAGACTTAGTCTCTTAGATTGGATCATACAATTAGCCATTTCTTTTAGAGTGCGGTTCTTTCGTTCAGCTACACCATTTTGTTGTGGCATATATGGAATAGTGTGCTGTTGTTGGATTCCTTATTTAGTGCAAAAAGTAGTGAACTTGTTGTTAACACATTCTCCTCCATTGTAAGATCTTAACTTAATAGTTTGATGACCAGATTGTTTTTCAACAAGGGCCTTGTAGGCCAAGAACATGTTAAATACTTCACTTTTAAGTTTTAAGAAGTAAACCCAAGTGCATCTGGAGTAGTCATCAATGAAAATTAAGAAATATTTGAAACCAGAAAAGGAAGCAGATGGAAGATGGCCACACAAGTCACTATGCACAAGCTCCAAGGGAACCAAGGCGTGCCAAGAGGCACGTTTGTCAAAACTGTCCCGATGATGTTTTTCGAGTACACAACTGGAACAAACACCATCCTTGCAAGATACCATCAGAATAACAATTGCCATATTGTCTTTACATAGTTGTTGCAATGAGTGATAATTTAAGTGACCAAATTGCTCATGCCAAATTTTTCTCAAGTTATCACTATGAGCAACAAAAATTGAAGGAAAAGGTGATGACCCAAAGTTGTTAAATTTGTACAACCTGGTAATATCATCAATAGTTCTAGTAGCAAGGAAATTTTGAGGATTTTTAAAATCCTTGATTACAACTTGGTGAGGTGTAAACGTCACAGTTTTACCTTCACCTGAATGAGTAATTTGATAGACTGATAACAAATTGCAGGAAATTTTTGGAACACATAGTACATCACTGAAATGACCATTTTCTACTGGAATTGTTCCAGATCCTACAACACTTAGAGATCTATCATCACCAACAAATATTTGTTTGGTGTTACATTCATGCATTGTAGAAAAGATGGCTTGATCCTTAGTCATATGATAAGATGCTCCAGAATCAATGAGCCATTCAATTGAAGTAGAAGAAGAAGATGCAGTATAAGAGTAACCAGAAGCACAAAGTGCATGTCCATGAGAGGTAGATTCTGAAGACAAATCTAGACTGATATGGTGTTTCTTCATTTCTTCTTCCAAGGCTACCGTCTTCTTGAAACACTTAGATTCATCATGATTATCTTTCCCACAAAAATTGCAATGATGCTCAGTCTTATTTCCTTTTGGCTTGGATCCTTTGTCATTTTTTAAAGAAGGAGCTGACTGAGAGGGTTTGGGACCCTTGTTGTTTGGCTTATTATTGCGAAAATTCTATTTCTTGGGAGGCTTAGACTTTTCTTTCTATTGGGACAATAAGGCTTTCCCAGATGTATCTGCATTGTTAATTATTCCAAGATGAATGGGCTTATCTTGCTCTCTAATTAAGGAATCACAAAATGATTCAAGACTAGGCTCTTGATAGCTAGCTGCAATCAATGATTCTTTCATGGAGTAGAATGTAGATACAAAAACAGAATATGTAGTTCCAAGTCTGGAAAGAATATGATAAATACATTGTTTGTCTTCTTTCTTAATCTTGCATTCTGCACATAAGAGTCTAAGAGTTTTATACTTAGATAAATAGTCTTGAAGGCATGAAAAATCATTTGGATTCAAGGAAATCAAATCATTCTCAAGTTGATGACCTTGGATTTCATTGTGTTTACCAAAAATAGATTCCAACTTTTCCCAAGCTATATCAGGTTCATCAATTCCAGATATGTGGAATCTTAAATCAGTAGAGATTGACATCCCAATCAATCCATGATCTTCATCACATCTATTTTCCCATTTAATTTTCTTATCATCATCAGTGGGTTCTGTTTCTTTCCCTAAGGTTATCCTAGAAAGTCCCCTACTTCGCAGAACATTCTCCATACGAGATTTCCATGGAAAATAGTTAGAACTTGTAAGTATAATATCACAAGGAGCGGCCATACTATAAAACAATGACTAAAAGAATAGAAACTAACTCTTTGGATGCAAAGAGCTCCAAAAAATATGCGGTTTAAAAAAAAAAATGGCACTGAAAATTGATTTTGGATGATGAAGTTATGCTTGATCAAAGAAAATGTTGAAGATGTCCCCAATAGTGACATGGCAGATATTAACTTGACCAACTAAAAAAAAGAACCCCCCTCTTCCCAAGGGCAACCTTTGACAATCACTTTACAATAAAGTTTCTTTTAAGTGAATCACTTTTGTAGAATAAGTGATGTTCACTTTTACAATAATGTTACTTTAAATAGT
>LPNX010878024.1:39382-51026 GCA_001517045.1 Pseudotsuga menziesii
TTTTTTTACTCTTCTCTCTCATTCTCCGTGCTTGCCTTTTTTTTGTGCAAATCACAAAAAAAACGAACAATGAAAAACAAATAAAACTTTTTCCACACAATGGGGTGGGGTTAGATCTTGGTTAGCTTACCCGAAAAGTCTACGTTTTCAATTTTTCTCACTGTTTCTGATTCACCGTGATTGCACAAGGTGCATGACAAAGAGCATACGCAGCCGAGAATACAAGAAAAAAAACTTTCCCTTTCTGTTTCTGATTCGCCGTTATCACACAAGGTGCACGACAAAGAGCATATGCAACTAGGGAAGGCAACAGTCCGATACTAAAATAGTAAATATCTAATAATAAAACTAATAAAATATGAGATATTTAAAAAAAATAAAACAAATCCATCACTGTAACATTATACCTTTAGATTTACCGAAATGAGTGTTTTTGGAACAAACAGAAACAGTTTTCGATGAAACAAAAACTATTTCCCAATGAAAATAGTGTTCCGGATGCAATGGAATAGTTCCCATAGGCCACAAATGCATAGAAAATCCAGAACCAGAAACCCTTTCAAATTTTCAGCAACACCAGTTCTAGATCTTGATCAAAACCGAAAGCGGCTCTTCATAAACGCTCTGATACCATGTTTAGGTACACAGGGTACTCCCAAAAGACCGAACACCTAGAGCAACCACTTCACACAAATGAATCACAGATCAATACATCGATGTTTGTCACATGGTTAAAACCGTCGATAGGGAAACAGTCCACGGCCCCAGCCAAATAGCTACTTGGAGCAATCTATTATGCAAAAAAAAGAAAGTTACACGAGCTTCTCATAATTGATCAACTAGCCAAGGACCATCCATGCTCTTTAAATAGAGATCATGGACCAATCGGGTGTTAAGCCACGGATCAATGGTAGGTATGATCTGAGAGAAGTTCAACCATTGGATCACTCTATGTCTAGAACATATCGTGACCGCCGGATTAGAATATTTACAAATGCATACTAAAGAAACACACTTTTACCTAACGGATATATTACACAAGTTGATCTTAAATAATTCCTAAGTGTCTAAATATCCTAATAGTATTTGGTGGTACATGGAGTATTTGATGCTAGTTGCACATTAATCAGATAAGTGACTGTAATGTACCAACTAAGATATTTGGCACACTAACTCAGACACTTAAACAAACAACATGATAAGTGACTCAAAATAGTATCTAACCAAGGTTTAGGAGATTTATTATATCAAGAACGATTAAGGACCATGTCTGGCTTAGGATCCTATGAATAATGTACTGGTACCTTTTATGGTTTTAAAATCAGCGAGGCTGAATTTTACTTCCAAGGCTCCTAGGCACCCCAACATATGCAAACTAAACCCTTTGCTTAACACTTCATTTCAATCAATTGTGATTTATTTTAGGCCTGGAGAGGATTACAGAAATATAATATTGGTCAAATTACTCTTGGTATTCACACCATTGAGTTTGAGGAGGTTTTTAGAAGGTTTCAAAGACAAACTAGTAAAAATGGCTTCTAGGACTACACAACTAGCTTGACTTCAGGATGACTCAAACAATGCAAGGAAGTTTCTAATTCTCAATTTCAGTGATGGGATATGTTAAGTAACTTTTTAATAAACATAAGAAAGTGGAAGAATCGAATTTGGAGATTTTCTTTATGCATTAATGACTTCAACACAGAAACTAGCTGAAATAATGTAGCAATCTAGAATAGGTGCACACAATAGGACACAAAATCAGAATTTTCTTTATTGCAGAAACAAAATAAAGTTAATAGGTCTGATTTGAAATCAATGGAATACTTCAAAATCTGAATTACATCATAAATAGATCTCAAGAATGAGAGAGAAAAATGGAAGAATCCTCCACGAGGAAAAGACTAGAAAACATGAAGAATTGGACTAGAAGGATTCTTCAATCACTGTAATACTGGATGTCCTCATCCTCGTAATATAAGCAGGGGCACATCTCCCAACTTGGACTAGGGGCACATCTCCTAAGTCTAGAGGCAAATATCTCTCAATTCAATTATCAAACTGTCAAAAGATAAGCAAGTGGTGCAATCCTCTTCTTTTATAGAGTGGAGATGACTTGTTGATCAAGGAAGATATTCCAGTGCACCCTCATGGATGGATAAGGTTTCTTTGCTTTCATGCTTCTGATTTTCCTTCTTTTGCTTTACTTTTGACTATTTTTTATTGCTTTTCTGCCTTATCCTTCTTTCACCTTCTTTTTTTCTTTGGAATGCTTTCTTCTTTATTCTGATTTTTTCTTTCTTCTTTATTCCTGCTTTTCAAACCTTTACTTCCTTTTCTTCTTTATGCCAACTTTCCTTTGTTTTATCTCGTTTTTTTCTTTTTCTGCTTTCCAGATTTAGATGCTTTCTCCTTTATTTCTCTTTTGCAAAATTTCCTTGGTCAAATATTATCTTGTAATGTGCCCTTATGGCCCATTATCTTGATTATTTTATTAAAATGGAAACTTATTTATGAAAAATAATTACCTAAAGTGCATCTTCCAACATTAGAAAATAATAATTGCCTTGTTTAAAAATTTAATCCCAAGCAATTAATGGAATTTCCTCTTAAAACAATAGGGACTAAATGGTTAATAGGATGATCCATATGTCAATGGGGAAACAACAATGAATTATTTTATGTATATTCACATGTTTATATGATGTTTCCATTTGTTCTATAATTGAGTTATTCATTGTTGATGTACGTGGTTATGTATCAATTGTTGCATGCATATTTGATGGTTTAATTGCTTGGAAACCTGTGCATTATTCTTGTCTATGAGATCTGATATTGATGGAATATTTTCATAGTTTTATTTATGTATTTATTTTCTATAGCTTAACCTGCAAATGCACCCTCCATGTTTTATCAAATCCATTATGTGTTTCTATAGATGAAATTACTTAGCTTTGACTGCTAGAAAATTGGAATGAATGAGTAGTTTCTCTATAGTTCTAATTATCTGATGTTGTATGGTTGTATATTATCATGATATTGCACCATTTATTTATATAGTTAGCCTTGGGAATTGATGGAACCTCTGTTTAAGCATGCCGAATGAATTAGTTATGGATTTGGCTGTTAATTGACTAGTTTTTGCTTGGAAATTGGATTGTTTTGACTACTTTGAAGGATTTGTTGGTTTATGCATGTTTATGGATATATATGATCATTAAAGTGCGTCCTTGGTGGATGTAGAGTTCCTTGTATGGATTATATGATTTTTTATTTTGGATTCACAGTGGGTTTTGCAGGGAATCAGATGCTTATCAGATGATCTGGTTGTGAATTTACAAACTAATTGTAGATCTGATTTTTCGTATGAGATAGTGGTTGTAGATGGATAATTTATACCTGTTGTTATTAATTATTGAATAGATGTAGATGTGTATATGTTATCTTCATATCTAATATGATAAGTAATGCAAAACTGTTCAAGAAAGTGCCATAGATTGGATTTACGGAAGTGTCTTAATTTGCATAGTTTAGCCGTTGATAATTTTGAATTGTGATTGTTTGCAAGGGAATCCATAAATTTGATTTATAAGTGTTATTGGGATGATTATGGTCACCATTAATGTTTAAATAATGCTTATGTACAAGTTAAATAGGCATGAAAATCAAGTTTAATTTCATGCTTGCATTGTCTTGCATCTGCATGAGCTTTTGGGAAGATCTTAACTGTTTTTTTTAAATGTTGAATGTTTATTTTATTTGGATTGATGTCATGATGGCATAGCCTTATAAATATTATATGGTTATGCATTGAATCATTTCATCCCCTCCCATAGTAATTTGGTTGCTTTGGACTTAGTTTTGGGGTTAGGTACATTATAGAGTGGTATCATAGATTAGGTTCCAACACTGTGGCTGTTGGTACTTATGAAAAGTTATAAACCTTCTGTTTATGTGCATTTAGAGATTATAAATGTGCTTTGTGAAATAAATTTAACCCCGCTTATGTTAATGGAGGATTCAAAAGCCTCACTTCAAAGATCAGTTCGATTGTATCCTACGTTTTAATTTCAGAAGTTGAGAGATTAAATATCAGTTTATTGTATGATTTAGAATTAATTAGTATTGCATATTTATTACTCAATAGATTGATTGGTAGGAACTATGCATTGCATATCTAATGTTCAGTAGATTTATTGGTCAATTCATGTTCACTTTGCATTGCCTCTTTTACTATCCAATAAATTTGATTGGTTGATGCTTGCTTAATGTGCATTGCCTCTTTTATTGTTCAATGATTTGATTGATGGATACTTGTGCATCATCTCTTTTACTGTTCAATGACTTCATTGGTCAATGCTTGTTACTATGCATTGCCTCTTTCACTGATCAATGACTTGATTGGTTTACATTTGGCCATTATGCATTTCCTCTCTTATTGCACATTGAATTAATTTGTAAATGCTTAAGTATTGTGCATGGCATAATTAGTGATTGTTAATTGAAATGATTATGCCTACATATTGTGTATTGTTTATGCATATGCATTAGGTATGATTGTGCATTCATAGTGTATTGATTAATTTAGGAAATGAGGGGTAGAGTCATGATCCCTCTACATAGATTGCATTCATACGTTTAGGATGATCCTGAAAGGCTTGCTTGAGTATGTATTGAATTAATTAATATTGAAATGCTTCTTGTTGTATGATTGATTTACGCGTACTTAGATAATTACTATGTGCTATTATGATTGGAAAATTATATATGAATGAATACTATATGCATTGGAAGGGCATGTATCAGAATGAAATGGAAAATGCATTATTAGTAGGCATTATATATTTCATGGTAATCAATAAGGTGCATTGGTAATTACATATTTGATTTGATATTGCATTTCTAATTTTAGATTGTTGCTTATACGTTTGTTTTCCTGTTATTTTAAAGTGCATCAAGTTTTTCTTTTGATCCTTATGATTTTTGTTAGAAAAGATTCTTTATGATCTTTGTTAGAAAATAATCTTGACGATCTTGTTAGAGAAGTATCTTTGTGATCTTTGTTGAAAGGAATCCTTGTAGAGTATCATAGTAATATTTCATGCATCTTGTTGTAAAAGTATAATGATAGTATTCCATGTAATTGTTGGTAAAGTATATGCATATGATTGATTGACTAGAATGCACTTCACGAACTTGGTTGAGATACCTGATGCACTTTCTATTGGTTGGTATACTTGATGCACTTCATGACCTTGGTTGGTATACTTGATACACTTCATGATGTTGGCTAGTGTACTCGATGCACTTCATAAGATCAGTTGAGATAATTGATGAAATTGGTTGATGTATTTGATGCACTTCATGAGATTGGCTGAAGTACTTGGTGCATTTCATGTGCATGAATAATTGGAAAACATGTTTAATGCATCTCATGTATCTTGGTAGAATATATATATATAATTCAATTCATGAACCTTTCATTCATTTCAAGTATCTTAGAGTATATGCATAATGGATGATTGAATTTGAATTTGAATTGATTAGGATGTGTTTTGGGTAGATGCATCCCAAGTGTTTGATTTCATGTACCTTTTATATACTTCATGTATCATAGGTGAAGTAGAGTGAAATTGATTGAGAAGGAATTTATTTCATTGGAGTATTTCATGTGATTAATTAGAATTTATTTCTTGAAGATGTGTTGTGTGTGTGTCTATATATATATCTCTCTGTGTATGTGAGAGAGAGATTCTAACCATGTAGATGTGGCGAGGTGAAGAAAGTATCTTTATAGGAGAATATCTTTATATCATGCACATATTTTTATACTTGATGTTAATCATATGAAGGAATGAAATATAATTTTCACGTAGGTGTACCTTTGTTGAATATTAAAGGCCTTGAATGAGGTTTGAAGGCCTTGTAATGAGGTTTGAAGACCATGTAATGGGTATTGAATATTGACACTTTCTTCATTGAGTCCACTCTACTAGTCCTAGTTCTCCCATAGGCAGTGGAGATGGAAAAAAAGCAGGTGGTAGTGGGAAGTGTTGTGATTAGAAAGATGCGATATTTCTGAGGCATGTATGGGCATGTTTGTGAGAGTTAAAAATATGTTATCTTTCCGAGGCATGTATGGGCATGCCTATATTACTTGAAGATGTTATCCTTTTCTAAAGAAATGTTTGTATTGTGCATCAAGGATGATGCATTATTTAAGGGTGAGGGGAATGTAATACCATTTGTGTTAAGACCCAAAAACATGTTCCTTATAATTTTTTATTATTGTGGCACTAGGTGCTGGGAAAAGGGTCTTTAAGGACATAGAGATTTTTTTTGTTTGTAATTCTGCAAATTCTATTATACTGAGAAACCAAAAATTACATGACAGTGAGGCATCCGGGATGGAATGAGACAATGGAACCACCATCCCATCCAGTCACAACTACTAATAAGTCTAATATTTATAGTACAAAAATTTCCATTGATGTATGGAGACCATGCCGTATACATATAATCGAAAATTCTATTGTTCATGGAAACTTTAAACAAGAGACTAGTAAACAAACTAAAAAGAAGAAGCTAGAAATAACAATATGAACCCATGGGTGGTGAAGTATTCATCCAAATATTACTGAGGGGCAACCTACTCCAAAATGGGGCAGCCACCCTAGAAGCAATCATCAGAGGTTGTAGATGGTAATTTGAACAACAAGGGAGAATACTTGCGGATGTGATCCTCACTGTCGCGAACATGTTTATTGAGTAAATACCCAATGGTTGATGGAATATGGAAATGAGTGTTCACCATATCCAGCTGAACCAAGGTTGATCCCCTTTCCATAGACTGTTCTCCAATCGCACTGTTGCTCCCAACCTCTGTTGTGCTAGCTTCGCAATGCTCGCTTGCCAAGCGCTTCCAGTCAAAAGTGGTGTCTAGTACATTGAGTTGGTCATCCAGTTTAGTCAATTTGGCTTTAGTTGAGAGAACCGTGCTACGAGAAGAGCTCCAATTTCTCATCATATAATTCATGAGAGTGCCCATCATGTTCTTAATTAACCAGTAATGGTTGATTTTTCCATCACTTCTTCCTAAGGCTAGATGTTTAGTAACAAGTTGGGCCTCCCAATCATCAATCAAAACACAGATCAACATTGAAATACCAAACTCATATCTTTACTCCATCATCAGGCCTTGACCTCGTTGGGATCTTCCACGACTACTATTGCCTCTACAAGGGGTGTCTCACTGCTGGGACATGGCGATGATTAGAGAATCTTGAACCATACGAGAGGAGTGAAACTATTGCAAGAAAGGGCGCCAAACAGAGCTCCTTGGAAGAAAGGAATCTTGAATGAGCCCATCAATGGGGTAAACACTGTAGACCAATACCGGTAACTAAGAAATGAGCCACCTTGAATCCTCATCCCTCTTCCTTAACCAGTCCTGGTGGAGAATCCCAATGGCCACACGCTCCACAAAGAGTCACGGTGGAGAATCATGAGACAAAAGTTAACACATATGGTACTGCGATGATGTTCTCCTATCACTTTAGGGGACACATTCCTCCTTAATCGTAAATGTCATAGCCTACTGGGTGGAACAATTTAAGACCGCGGCATATCAGGTGCCACATTAACATATCTTAGGTCGAGGTGCTATGCACTGTCGATGGGGCATGTGTGTTGTATAGGACAATACACCCTTGTAACCTAAGTTCTTGGGTTACCAAATTACTAATAGACTTGCAGACAATCATCTTTTACAGAAAATGAAATGAAAATAAGAAGAGAGTTTGGCTTACCCGGTTTATGATGGTTGATCCAAGCTTGGTCTTCCCTTGCTTCAATCTTCTCCAAAGCTTCTAGGGATGCTTCTCTTCACCTGCAAAGAGCCAATTCTTCAAGAAATATCTCATACATATATATGTTAGAAGTTAGATGAAACACATATTAATAATATAAATAACATTATTCATTAATCCATATCCACGAGAAAAGCACAATACACAGATTGGAAGAATAATTCTCTTTATTAACAAACATTGAATAGGTGAGAAAACAACCTAGCTTCTGACATAAGGAATCCTCTGCAACTGAGGTCTCTGAGTTATGTTGCTCCAAGACTCTGAAGGTATACCACCAGCATAAATTTTCTCTTCTAGAATTGTTTGATTAGCCCCATCCCAAGGCCTCTATTTATACATTGTTTGATAGCTGAACTGAAAATGTACACTGAGACATGAGTATCAAAAAGTTCAGAGAGTGCTATGTTCAAGGAGGACATGCTACCACCGTCTGTAACCCAAAAAGAATTCTTCTTCCTTATCTTTCCTGTTAAATTTTAATGAGTCCAAGAAAGTCAACTCAGGTCTCTCTTCATTTTTGACAAGCTTGAAGAGGGGAGAGAATAATGCGCGATAAAGTCACTGATTCGTGGATTTTACGAGCCCAAACTAGTGCATGCTCATTGGTGTTTTCATGTTTAGAGAGTATGAAAACTCCGAAGAAGACTCCAAGGGGGTGCTTTTTCATCCAATTTAGTCTCCCGAGGCTGGAAAATTATAAAACATACCACATAAGAACTCTCTTAGCTTCCGAAGAAGTAAGGTGCACCTTTTTTGTACTTAGTCAAGGAGGTCCAAAAAAGGTTAAATTACCACCTACCCAATGCCCCTTTAAAAACAGCTTATAGCCTGATTTTTACGAGTGTGAAGGAAGGAAAGATCACTTGGAAAGATCCATTTGGTTACGAGAAATGGGGCTTACGACAGTAAAATCGATGCTTTGTTATTTAGGGTTTAACGAGCATGACAAAGGCATAAAGTACGCTCAAAATATTTTTCATGTTTAGGTCCAGAGCATGAAAAAGAGAAAACTAAGCTCATACAGGGTGCTCCTTTTCTGTAAATCTAGTCCCTCAGGTTCGGAAAAGCAATAAACCTATACCTAAGAATGCTCTTCTCAATTCTGAAGAAAAGAGAGTGTTCATTTTTTGTATTATTCCACATGGTCCAAAAAAGTGATAAACTACCACCAATGTCGATGCCCATTCACATATTCTTAATGAGCATGAATGGAAAATTTTACTCATCAATCAACTCTATTTTGAGGAGTTATACCTGGGCCTAAAGAAACTCCATAGGGGTGGGGAGCCTTATAAAGGAGATATCTTGTAAAAGGAGACCAAAATGAGGCTCAATTTGGCGTGAAAAAATAGCTAACACTACTACATTTCAACCAAAAATCTGACGGCCGTATTGTCGTATTTTCGACACTTCCTTGTCACATGTACGACACTATGATTTTTTTTAAGCGTCGATGGATTTTCATCGGTTAACCGACATATTTCAAAACCGTTGGTTAAGCGACAGCTCAGTTTACCGTCGGTTAAATGTAAAGCATCGGTTATCCGACATCTAAATCATATAAAACTTGAAACAGACCGTCGCTTAAACGACGCTAATGACATCGATTAAGCAACAGTTAAGCGATGGCTACACGACAATAATGGAAACGTAAGTGTCGGTGAAGCTTCGGATAAGCGACGGTAATGAAAACGTAAGCGTGGGTTTCTCGATGGGTAAGCGACAGTTTAAATGATGATAATGAAAACATAATTGTCAGTAAAGCGTCGCTTAACCGACGGATATTAGTGTTTTTTAAAAAAAATCGCTTAACAGACCGTCGCTTAACCGACGGATATTAGTGTTTAAAAAAAAATAAAATACAAATGCCTATTCTTTAGAACTTTAAGGTATTTATCTAACATCAAAATAATGTTAAAATAATTTCGAAGGAGATGACTAAGGGTCTGCCCAAGTATGAAAAAAATGCCAAAATTTAATTTCCATATGGTCGTTGGTTTTTGCAAGGGGTGCTATTTGAACATTACACTTCAAATACCATCCAACAAGAGTGTTGACAATAAAAGAAATCCTTTATTTTACCTAAGAGTAGATAAACCCCTTAAAACCTTTGAATTTGACGATCAAAATGAAATACTTCTTCTGGTTTACTAAGAAATCCTTGCAAACAAAATTTCAAAATGAATCTAATAGATTTGATAACAATCCTTGTAAACAAAATTCTGAAGTGAATCTAAGCTCTATAGGCCAATTTCTATCCTGAGAAAATTATGAAGAAATAATGAACAGAAATTATGAAGAAATAATGAACAGCTTACCAAATCAAATTGATGCGAAAATTGTAATAAATTATACCGGATCTCCTCAAAATTAAATAGAACTGACCAAAATCTGTACAAACACAAATAATTGCTTGGCTGCACAATAATTATTCAGTGTTGAAGTCATCAAAACCACGATAGCCCCTATTGGCACAAAAAGTCAATTTCAATAAACATTCTGAGCAGTTGTTTGAAACAAGCAGAGCTGTTTATCAGAGAACAACCACTTTAGATCAACAAATCTATACGATGCGAAGCAAGCATCTGTAATAATATCAAGTTAAATCATTTTTGTTATGATTAAATCGTACAACAACGCAAGTGATATTGTTCGCACTGCCTTTTGCAAAGGCAGTTTTGGTCAATTTCCTGGCAGCAGCTTCTGGATCTTCAATTGATTTAACAAGTGAAACTGCTTCCTGCATGAACATTCACAACTGACAGTAATGAAATACATTTTTCATAGGAAGAAGCCATCTGAATAACCCCTTGGGCATAAAGCAATAACCAAAGGAACATGAGGGTCAAGGAAACATCCATGATGAGAAGAGACATTTTAGAAGCGAAAACGCTTGGATCATTAATAATAAATTACACAACAGAACACAAATCAGAAGCTAACCTCATTTGAGATTACATCCCAAAGTCCATCACTTGCTATAACCATAAATTCCACATCATCTTTAATAATTTCTTCCTGAAATTTTTGGAACGTGGGAATTAGCAGTGTTTGCCTTTACAAGGTGCAGTAAAGTAATCTAGAGTACTTATCAAATGAAAAGACAATTATTTTTTTTTACCAGCAATGGAAATTCAAGTCAAATGAAAGCTGTGCCCTGCTATGTATATATGTTGAATAAATGCATTTTACCTGAATCTCGGGTTCTGCAACAACAAAGCATTTCAGCAAACGGTTACCAAATGCACGAGATACTGCCAGCACGCCTCCTACCCTCCATGTTCCTGGAAGGACAGGAACCCCAATCATCCATATTAGCTGATTTTTTCCATTAAGCTCTAAGCTCAGATCCAAATGTTGCATTTTATAATTCTCTTATTGCTTGTGGAAATATTGTATAATAAAGTTCATTCTCCAAAAGCATTATTTTAGAGTACCATCCTAAAATTAGTAGCCAGTCATTAGTGTTATGCATTTCTGAATCTTATAAGAAAAATTACCATCATTACCAGCCCACATGACATTGCCTCTAGCTTGCTCAATGCACTGGCGTTCGTCGCTTCTATTTGGCTTGTGATCCTTAGAAAGAGGAATGGATGCATTTAGTATACAACAATATCAATGGCTAAGAAAATCACCATCTCAAACCATATTTTGAACAAAAATAACTACTAGTCCTGCCCCTCTTCCATTCATATCTTGTAATAATAGAAAAGAAATGGAAAGAAAAGGCATGCATTCATGATTTGCAGAATTCCAATTAACTACTTTCA